>WAAD01003514.1:103171-123535 GCA_013389945.1 Fregata magnificens | reverse complement strand
GTTAGGGTTAGGAGCAGCTCAGCATACCTCAAACTTGGTTCCTAAGTTGGCATCTCTAATATCAGTTGCCATGAGCAGTAGTCACTTCTGAGAAAGACCTGATTTACAAGAATCAGTGTTGGTCTGGAGTGCTGCTCCTTTACTTTTTTCCACTTAAGATAACTCTTCCGTGGTACCATTACAGCAAAAATTAGAATTGCATCAGAAATATAGATAGAACAAAAGCAACTGTGACCAATTACTCATTTTCCATCCACTTGTTTGCATGTTATAAGATTAGTTATTATTATAATTATTATTATTTTAACAGAGGTTCAGCTGCACCTTCTCTCTTGAGAAACAGATTTGTTGTAAAAAATAAAGCTTGCAGAGAGCCTCAGATGTCTGACTGCAATTTCCATCATTCCCCATTTTCCAATATCTTTCTCTTGTGCCCTGTCCTCACATGACTGATGAGAACAAGTTGAAGTATCTCAGTCAGAGCTGGTAGTGCGTCAAGGAATGTAGGAATTGTTATGTTCCTACATCCAACACATGCGAAAGAAATACGTGTGTTACCTGTGCTGTGTTTCATTATTTTTATTATTAACTGATATTGGTTGCAAGTTGTAAAATGTATTTTGTCACTTCATTGACCCACCATGTCATTGCTTCAAAGAAAATCCCTTACTTCTCAAATTCTACTTGCATGCACTCAAGGAAACAAAGCAAGATGCTTTCTGAGCTGAGGGAAGAGGAAGAGGACGCTGGATAGGGCGCAATACTGTCTCCAAATAGGGTGCCAGGCAGTAAGGTTGAGTTATGGATGTTATTTCACATCATATCTCCCATTGCCATGTGCAGTACCATTGTCTTTTACCCTACTCCTGAACTCATAATCATCATTTTTCTCCAGGCTCGCTTGCTATTGTTTTTTCTTTAACGTTTGGTATTGTTATATCTCTGCTATGAGCATGTATTTCAAGCTTTCCTTTTTTTGATATGCATTTTTGCACGCCAGTCATGTGGCCCTTCCTACCACCAAGTTAATACTGAATAAGATTTTGTAGTGTGCACGCNNNCTAAAGAACTATTTTTAAAAATAATACCTAAAGCAGCATTATGAAAGTTATTGTATAAGTGTTGTTTATCAGATTTAGTTCTGCTATTACCATGCTTCCCATTCATTTTGTGAATAACACTTGATGCACTGTAAATTCCTGGTTAGAAAAAGGTTCCTCTTTTGATATCATCCTGCATTTTCCCTTTGTAGACACTATGTAAACATTTTCTATATTGAAAAGGGGGCAGTTGTTTGTCTGATACTGCCATTTGAAGCATGTGCCAATGTACTTCTACTGAAATGCTGTTCAATGTATTTCTCATTGATTTATATTAACTAAATTAAGTTGTCATATTAATAATAGACTGCTGGACAATTTTAGACCACCTGTAGTGCTTTGATTCTTTTCTGATGGAGCCCCCAGAATTGAAAGGCATGCTGCTGGGACATGGTTGTTATGGTTGCCTTTTGGTTTGGTCTCTCTAATTTTCAGAAATGATCTTATTTTATTCCTTGGGAGGACCTGATAATATTCTAGGCATCATGTCATAATTAAGGGATGTAAAGCTTGTAAGGGGACACAGTGTCTTTTGTCAGCTGATACAGTTAGTAAAAGTGGACAAGGTTTCAGATGCGTAGACCTTCCATGACTTCAACATACAGTGCATTTTTATGTCAATAATATCCGTTCTTATCTGACTGATAATTTCTAAATATTTGCATTATAAAATAGGATAGTGCAATTACTTTGTGTATAAAAATTGTCTATATCTGGTATACCTTATCAGCACAGAATATGTATGTATAAATGTTTCATGTTAATGTGCAAAAGAAATTGCAATAAATTATTTTTTCCACTGACTTACAGAAATTTTGGGATTTTCTTTTCGGTGAAAGCTGTATTTCATTGTTTGATACAAAACAAGTATGTTCTCCATTCCATAATTTGAAGTCCAAGTTTAAATAATTTATCAAGTCATTGTTCCAATGTTTGCAAATGTCCAAGAGTCCCCCACATTCAGGTTAAAGGATCAAATCCTCAGATTAAAGTAGTGTTCAAAATGTGTAGATTAATGCTCCAAAAAAGGTAGACAAGGTCACAACAATGCATACATTCCTTTGAAACTCTTGGACAGTATTTAACAATCAAAAATTATTAGCTGTCCACTTTGAGCAAGATGTACATTACCAACCAAAGCTTTAGGAATGGGAAATGAAGAGAGGAAGCTACATACCTTCCTTTCCATCATCTCACTGTCGGACAGAATGCATCCCAGCACTCCATGAGAGATTGCCCTCGCTCTAACAGATACACAACAGCAGTTTGGACTTGAAGTTGATCAAACTTACCAAAACTTTAATGTTGACTCCTAAAGACATGGGATTTGTGACGACTGTGGTTGTGCATTGACATAATTCCTGCAAATGGACGTGAAGTAACTGAAGTTTCTGTATTATGCTTCAGACTGATAGAAGATGGCATGCCAGAAAACTCAAAAGAATCCTCTGAGTTTATATTTTACCTTCTTAATCATTTCAAAGTGTTAAAGCTCCTGTTAAGCTACTCTGTAACATAACCAATTTCTTAAAGCAGTAGAATAATAGTTCGTACATTGTGTTCATATAAGAGCTTTTTATCTCAAGGAAACCAGGATGATTTAGACACTTAACCACTTCTATTACTAAAACTAGTCTTCACTTAAATGCTGCATTCAGCTAGTAAAATTATACTTTGGTTAAATATTACTTTCAGATAACAGTTAAAAACTTCTGCAGGTATTTAGTTCTTTTATGTGTGCTCTATTGCCTCTTTTATTTAACTATAGTGATTTACTTTTTTCAATAGAGGCTCTCTAGCTGAAACATGAGGCAGGGTAATTACCAAAGTCTGTTTCAAAGGCATTTACAAATGCATCTGTTTTATTTTAGTATTTTTTGTAAAAAAGTTGAAACAAGGAGAAGAAAGGGGAAAGCAGCAATGAAATTGCAAATTATGGAATGTGTAGCTGTCTGTAATTTTCTGGATCACATGCTTTCCTTTGAATTCAGATATGCAAGAGAATTTGGGTTTCTGTGGTATTATTAGCTAAGGCTGTGGCCACACAGGAGACCCTGCTACTCTACTGCTAACTTAAAGTTGGCACTGCGGTTGGCTTCCATAATGCAAGGCTGAGTAGTCTGATTGTTCCTAGTGTTTCTTGGATAATGTACACCCTTTTTTTCCTAATACAGGGCTTGAAAAACAGCAGAAGGACTCTCACTGGCTTCAGCAAATTTTGAAGCAAGCTTATGAAGTGCATACTGTCAATCTTCAGAAGTTACATTATAAAGACTTCCACAACTGATGAGGCCATTTGATAATATGGCCCATATTTTTAGATGCTGATCTTTTCATTGACCTTCCCCATGTGGAATTCTATCAAAACTTGATTTTTTTAAATTTATATGGGTAGGCAAATACGTGTGGTTACTTTTTTAGCAAAAATATTATCAATTCTAGCATAGTAAGAGGGATGTATTATTACTATATTTACTTTTTAATCACTAATACACTTCTCACAGGCTCTGTTGGGATGTTACAAGTTATGAGCCTTATGCAGTCAATTTTTATTATGTTTGTATGCCATAAGGTAAAAACTGTAAATCCAGTCCTCAGTGGGAACAAACTCCGGGAACATACTTTCATGTTTTATAATTTTGGCAGAAAAGACAGAATGATAAACAATGAATGAGACACTCATTTGGATATATATTTACAGTATTATCACAACAGTTATTCTTGTATTTTTTACTTACAAGAAGAAACTAAAATGTTGTACTACATTGGTTAGGGAACTAGAAAGGCTTTATAAATCAGAATAGCTTGAAAACTATCTGGAAACTTCAGTAAATGGGAAGGGCACGGGTGGAATACTGCTGTTTTTAACTCCATATATGTTTCTGAAAAGTTACACATGGGGACAGACCAAACAATAAGCTACACAAGCAGAACTCCATTTTCTTTTAGGAGAGTGTGGGCTTGCAGACTTTGCCATTCTGGCAAACACAACTACAGATGTCATAATTGGGATGTAGCCGGAAAGCGCAAGCAAGTCAACAGCTAGAGCAGAAGACTGAATGTCGGGACTCCAGCTCTGATTTCTGATTGATATCACAAGCTATTGCACAGCTCATAGTTCAATTCTTTTCTCTCCTGTATCCAGCACCAGCTTAGTTGTAATGATCTTAGAGGTAGAGCGTCTCTCCATTGCCCCCAAATTTGATGATGTAAGAGAGTGATGCATTATTCATTAAAGTAGTGGCCTTTATCCCTATTGCTGTGATTTCTGTTGGGACTATCCACTAAGTCCAGCTGAATGCACACTTAAATTTTGCAGGATCTGGGGACTTTTTGTTCAGCTTCGCTACAGGTTTGTAGGAAAAGGAGACAGCAGTATGTGTCTTAGACCTGGGTACAGTAATAAAAACTGTTGCCCAGAAGACTGTTAATTTACCCTGCTGCTATTGGGCTATAGTTTGTTTGTTTGTTTGTTTTTAGAGGAACTGCATGTTTTTATTCTTACCTCAGAAAGGCATCATTGGCAGCAGTGGTTTATTAGCACCCAGAAAAGTCAATTTAGCTGTTATATACATATATATACAATGTATATCTTTTATATATATATATAAGGACGTCCTCCAGGAAGGAGTCATGAAGACAAAAGTGTAAAAACCAATTGGGTTGTGTGAGATTTTTTTCATGACTTGGTTACAGTGTTTAATGTAGGTGGGAGTACAAAACATATCTGACTAGTTAGAAGCTCACATTTGAAAGACAATCATATGCACGAGAAGGAAATAGGAAGGGATATGCTAGCATCTGATATGAATAAGAGCTGGGTGGAGCTCGAGGCCCCAGAAGCTTTTCTTTGAACAAAACTCTAGTAAAATCTAAAGCTAATAAACATTTGAGTGTGCTGCAGCCAAGCTGTGCACTGCAATATACACTCTTGTACTCTGAAACTTCGATAGCCTTGTCAATAACACCTATCTCCATGGAGCCAGAGCAAGGCCTGAAGCATCCGTATCCTAATGTGTTTTTCATTCACCATGTAGGCAGGTCAGCACTGTACATATGTTGTCACAAACTGTAAAATGGTTATTCAATGCATTTCCAGAGCCATCGTATATTAAAAAAGAAAAAAAAAAAAACATTGGGTCATCATGTTCTAGCAGTATGAGAACTTGAAAAGAATTTGGTACACATGTTCTCCAGACAGTCATCAGGCAGTCAGCATAGTCAGCTGCGAGCTTATGGGTTTAAGTGAATTCTGTCAGTCACTGTGTTGGCTTATCATCTCCAAGTAAAGGGATGTTACTGAAGTTTTAGTAGTTTTATTTGAGTGCCAGGGACACACAAAGTGTCCGTGTTATTGTTTTGCAATTAACAAGATCCTCTCTTTCCTGGGCGAGAGTCTGAAATTGTTGTCATTTCATGCACCTACCTGACAATGAGAGGGGAGCAAGTAATAAGCCAGTAAACAGGGCCAGGCTAATCTAACTGTAAAGAAAAAAACCAAAAGTGGTTCCATTCCCCAATCTATAGTTGGACATACAAGGCACTATTTTTTTTCTCTGTTGTTCTTCAGACTTCTGACTGGCTTTGGGTGACAGCTGTGGAAAAACTGCAACAATACGTGCTGTCTCCACCAATTCACTCTTTGTTTATTATTAGCAGGAAAACGCTAATGTTCATTTTCATCATAATGGTCGATGGGTCTTTCTGCCAATGTGACTGTTTTGGAGATAACGACAACCAGGGGAATGTAAGAACATTTTGTGATTATTATTCTGGGATGAAGACGTGTGTTCTGTGTTATAAAGGTTTTGTTCCAGACTATTCCACATAGCCAGCAGTCAGATTGACATTGCCTTTGTTATTGTTTTTTTGCAGAGGTGATTATGGGGATTTCAATATACATAAAGCACCTAGTACAAATTTTACACTACAGTACAATTGTACTCTCAAGGGAAGCAATTTTGTGTGATGAGGGTCTATGAACTCGCAGCAGTCAGCCAATGCTAGCACACATTTGTTTTTATCTGTTCATGTGCTGGACACCTCTGGCATGAAGCCTGTGTAGTTTTTTATATTGCAAGTTCTCAGGGTCATTCTAGCCTTCCAAAACTGATTTTACACTTTGTAAGTGTGGTATCCTGTGTAGTGCTCAAACAACTGACTTTTGATTAAAATGACAGAAATTAACTGGGTGCAGACAAAAGACTGAAAGTGTTCATAGTTCCTAGCTGGTGTTAATCGTAATCCTGAACTGAAGACCAATTAAGTCAATAGTCCGTGAGCCTTTGTTTAAAAATAAAAACCAGACACCCCCCCCAAAAAAAAAAAAACCTACATAGCTATAATTTTCAGATGAGAAATAAAACTCTATTTGAGTTCAGTATTGCTGGCTTCAGCCCCTGTGTCAATATGAGCATAGTGTTGTAATGAACTGTATGAAAAATCAAACCACCTTCATAAATCTCACTGAAATATGCAATGTACTACGTGTGAAGAAATGCACATCTATTTCTCCCAAGTCCTAAACACTGTTTCTAAGGTTCCTGGAAAGAAAAGAAAGCAGGTTATGTCCTGTTATTTTCAGATATTTTGTGCAAGTCAACTTAATAAATGGCAATTTTCATATGCAAAGTGTTCAGAAACAATCTGATCTTCAAAAAACCTGTATTAGGTGGTTGAAGAGTAAGTATCCTTTTTCCACAGAGGGCATAGTGAATCATTCGGAGATATAACAGCCTGTACAAGAAACCAAAGCGTTGCCTTCTGTTACATTATAGGTGTGTTTGTGGGCAACTATGTAATGATCTAGAGGATAAGAAACTTGCCCACAAAGTAAGGATACATGCCTTTTCACAATGCCTTTCTTTCCCACATCATCTTACACCTCAGGTTTTATAAATACGTATACATACGTGTGTGTATATATATCTCACACTTTAACTTCCGTGTACGCTGCCTTTCTTCTTTCCTTGCTGCTTGGGCCTGTGTCCAGGGAAAAAGATGATACTCATGAGGCCTATAAAACAAATACAATAATACTGCAGTAATCCTGATGAAGGCACTGTGTGGGGTCTGGGTAATTACTCTCTAGTCCCTGTCCCTGCAGTCCTTCTTTTCTGTTTAACATAAAATGTATGAGCAATCTTAGGAGCACAATTATTGGCAGGGAAGGGTACAGCTAGGGACAGGAGGGGAACACCTGAGCTCCAACTAGAATGATCAAAAATTGTCTCAGATTGCAAACAAATATTGTTTTCTCATCTGCGGCTCGTACTGTGTCAATTTAAGGTTTGGTGTACATACATTGTTAAATTGGAGATGTCAGTATTTTCTTAAGCTATAATTAATTGTTGTTTTATCATAGACATGCCAAGAAAAAGTCAACATTTATTTATTAAATACTTGTCCTAGGACAGGTTTTTTGCTTACTCTCATTATTGGGCATGAATCATGTTCCTGCTGTGGTATCTGTGGGTAAATGTTGACTTGTATTTTCAGTTGGAAAACACAGCGCTACAGCTGGAGACAATCTCCATTGTCTCTTGCATTCCCAGGTATGTCATATTTTAACTAATTTTCAAGTTGACTGGAAGTTATCAAATGTGACGCCCATCTACAAGAGGGGCTGGAAGGAGGATCCAGGGAACTACAGGCCTGTCAGCCTGACCTTGGTGCTGGGGAAGGTTATGGAGCAGACCATCTTGAGTGCCATCACGCGGCATGTACAGGACAACCAGGTGATCAGGCCCAGGCAGGTCCTGCTTGAATAACCTGATCTCCTTCTATGACAAGGTGACCCACTTAGTGGATGAGGGAAAGGCTGTGGATGTTGTCTACCTGGACTTTAGTAAAGCCTTTGACACCATCTCCCACAGGATTCTCCTGGAGAAACTGGCTGATCATGGCTTGGACGGGCGTATGCTTCGCTGGGTAAAAAACTGGCTGAATGGTCAAGCCCAGAGAGTAGTGGTGAATGGAGTTAAATCCAGTTGGTGGCCAGTCACTAGTGGTGTTCCCCAGGGCTCAGTATTGAGGCTGGTTCTGTTTAATGTCTTTATCAATGATCTGGATGAGGGGATCGAGTGCACTCTCAGTAAGTTTGCAGGCAACACCAAGTTGGGCGGGAGTGTTGATCTGCTCGCAGGTAGGAAGGCCCTGCAGAGGGATCTGGACAGGCTGGATCGATGGGCCGAGGCCAACTGTATGAGGTTCAACAAGGCCAAGTGCCAGGTCCTGCACTTTGGTCACAACAACCCCATGCAACGCTCCAGGCTTGGGGAAAAGTGGCTGAAAAGCTGCCTGGTGGAAAAGGACCTGGGGGTGTTGGTCAACAGCTGGCTGAACATGAGCCAGCAGTGTGCCCAGGTGGCCAAGAAGGCCAACAGCATCCTGGCTTGTATTAGGAATAGTGTGACCAGCAGGAGTAGGGAAGTGATCGTGCCCCTGTACTCGGCCCTGGTGAGGCCGCACCTCAAATACTGTGTTGAGTTTTGGGCCCCTCACTACAAGAAGGACATTGAGGTGCCGGAGCATGTCCAGAGAAGAGCAATGAAGCTGGTGAAGGGTCTAGAACAAGTCTTCTGAGGAGCACCTGAGGGAACTGGGGTTGTTTAGCCTGGAGGAAAGGAGGCTGAGGGGAGACTGTATCGCTCTCTACAACTACCTGAAAGGAGGTTGTAGCTAGGTGGAGGTCGGTTTCTTCTCCCAAGTAACGAGTGATAGGATGAGAGGAAATGGCCTCAAGTTGCTCCAGGGGAGATTTAGATAGGATATTAGGAAAAATTTCTTCACTGAAAGTGTTGTCAAGTGTTGGAACAGGCTGCCCAGGAAGGTGGTTGAATCGCTGTCCCTGGAGGTATTTAAAAGGCATTTGGATGTGGTGCTTAGGGACATGGTTTAGTGGTGGACTTGGCAGTGTTAGGTTAATGGTTGGACTCGATGATCTTAAAGGTCTTTTCCAACCTAAATGATTCTATGATTCCATGATTCTATGATTCTATGAACTACGATACTTCCTTATCTTTGGACGACGTTTTTCCTGGCAGCATGGCATTGCAGCAGTAGGAAACATTACTCTCTGACTGGGTGCCACAGCCTATCAAAAAGAGCCAAAGTGAACCCAACACTTTAAAAAGCCATGGATTCCTTTTCTCATTATGCTTTCTTAACTTCTCACCTCAGCAGGCAAAAAACTCTCCAATAAATTGTTCAGAAAGAACCTGCAAAATGAAGAGCTGCTGCAACATGGGAGATCATGCAGTAGTGAACCAATAAATCTGACTGGGTAGCTCTTCACTGGCACAGTTGCCAGTCCCCAGTTTTTATGTTCCTTCTTGCCTAATGGAAGAGTCTGTTCTGTGTCAGATGATGTCATGTTTTCTAATTAAATGCTGCAAGGTGCTAATATTTTCTCCCCTTGTTGCTACAATAATACCAGGCAATCTGTGTAGAATGTTACAACAGTCCTGAAGAAAACAAAAAAGATATGATATTAGACTGTTGTGTCAGGATTTGAAAGCTCTGCAAGGCTGACAGGATAAAGCTGTAGTGGTTGCTTTGCCTATGATCCTGCCTGAGAGGTACCTGCATATCCCACCGTAATACCACCTGTGTAAAATACTCTCCAACCGAAAACCAATTTCAATTCACTTTGTAAAATCGTAACAAAACAGGTTGGAGGAACACATTTTAGAAAAGGAAATCCTACCTTTTCTCAGCTGAAACTTAAAGGGAGGCAATGAGATGGGTTGCTGAACTTGTGTTAGTCTTGCAAAAGGTATGAGTCTTTTGTTCCCAAAACCAGGACCTGCAGTTGCTCCGGACCTGTGCCAGCTCTGCTGGATCTGTGCTCAGCCTGGCAGTGGACGCCATCTACTGAAGCACCACAACGTTGTCAGAAACATTTTGATAAGACATTTGCTCAAATAGTTTGGGCTTCTCTTTTCTTGTTTGTAAATTTTTAGCGGGAAGAGTCATTTTTCTTGGGCAGCAACTCAAAACTGGTTAAAGGGAAAGTATCACATGCTATAAAAAGTTGGGGAAAGTAACAGTAGGGCCTTCCTTTGCCCTGACCCCAGCAAAAAAGACATTAACAGTCTCAAACAGGTCATCCAAGGGTAGAACAGGAGCTGCCTGAAGAAGAAATGTGTCTGTTTTGCTTGGGTGTTTTTAAATTGAAGTTTGTAGTAGAAGGTACTGCGAACCAGATAGTTTTACCCTATCATGTTTTAATGTTTATTATCTGTTTATACATAATTAGAAGATAGAGCTTTCTCTGGAAAGGAGGAGCTAATTGACGGGCTGTGTGTTTGGTGCTGAGTTATTTCATGTTTGTTAGGCTGTGATATGAACACAAACACATTGCACAGTGTTCCTTTTGGGTGGAGGTTGTTTTTCTGTGTCCTTCTGGTGGATTGCCGTTGTCTTGGGCTGTCACCTCTACTGAGAGCGGGGACTGCAGTCCCGTTAGCTGTGTTAAAGGATGTAATAGTCTGCAACTAATACCCAGGCAAAACTCTCATTGAAGGCAGCCAGTAAATTCTGGATTAAACAAACACACAGACTGTAGGGACAATTCACTTCCACAGATAGATCACGGCTGGAGATAATTCATAAGAATGCAGATGTTTTGCAGGAATGAGAAGGAAGAAAAGGCAGAATTAATCAAAGAGAACCTGCACACAGTGTAGCTCTGGCTGCGAATGCCCAATTACCTTTTCTCCCCCACTCTCCAAATGGCCTAACCTTGATAAACCCTCACTTGGAAAAGGAGAAAGGAGGTGCAGGACATCATATCTACCTATCAAGTGTGCAACTTCAATATGTTGAACTCCCTGCGGTCGGTGACGTGCACAGATGGCACACTATGTCTCTTCCCTTTTTGAATGAGGACAGTGCCTCTGGAGGTGTGGATTCATGAGCAGGTGGTGAGGAAGGCCCTCGGGGGGTGACCTGATGCTGGTGAGTGTTTCTGTCCCAGCACTGGATAGACACCCAGAAGTCTGATCTGCAGTCACGGGGCAGAGAGTCTGCTGCCAGACAGGGAAGGGGCAAAGAGGTCACTGTGGCTGCAGGACTGTGTACCTGCAGGGTCTTGTCAACCTCTCCTGCTGTCGCTGTCCTGGCAAAAGGGTACAGAGAAGCAGCTGGCCATCAGCCTGGAGGCAAGGTGCTTACCTTGGGTGCTGGAGGCTTGCTTTTGTTTGGAGGTAGCAGGCTCTTGCAGGCATATGTTAGGGAAGAAGCACAGGGTCACCTTGCTAGTTATTGTTGGCTTTCTCCTGACTAGCAGGCAGTTAGCTCTCTGCTGTGCCTGAAGTACTCCTGTTTAAAAGGTGAGGAATTAATCACTGACCAAACAGGCGCCTTTGACTGTGCACTCATTTGTGTACTGTACACTCTTGCATAGAGTAGCAAGAGTGGCATACAGGCTGTAAAATCTAAAGTCAGCAGCTGTTGGAAGAACTTGGTTTCCTAGGGTACTCAATTCTCCTCCTAAGGAAGACCGTGGAAATAACTGCTGCTTTGCTTTGGTCACTGGAAGAAAAGAAAGGTCAATTTTGTTATAGAGGAAAATATTTATTTTTGAAAGCAATTGCTTCCTTCAACACATAGTGATTTGTCAAAGTACAGAATTAGATATATTAATTTCCATTGCTCATTTTATAAGGCTGAAAAGAGAGACTATCTGGACAAAAGTGCTGGTTTAATGATCAGATCTCTACCTCTCCGAGAGGCTCAATGTCAATTTTCACTTGAACCTTATTTCCTGGGGGAATGGTCCCCAAACCATGCTGCATGCCTGTCGAGGGACACTGTCCATCCTTTTGGTTCATTGGCTTTGTTTTTACTAAGTGCTGAATTCTCATCTTACCCCTGCCTGCCCCCACCATCCCCAAGAAAATCACAAGCCTTTCCCTTCTTGACTTCTAACTCTGCTTTGGACTTCAGAAGTCAGTTTAATGTTTGTGGTTGGTTCATCTGATAGTGGCGGTATTAATGTTATTTAATAAACATACATCATGTGGTTCATTACATTTTACTTCAGGAATACACAAACCAGATGTTTTGCCTCTGATGGATGTGTCAATACATTGCATTGTGACAGCCGTCATGTGTAAAAGGATGTAACATAACCTACCATTTTAAATGAAGATAAAATATTCCAGTATCTACATAAGAAATGGTTAAAATGCCGTTGATCTTTGGTATCTTTTTTGGTAAGGATTATGTAACAACACTGTTATATAACAACCCCAATTCAAGATAAATGAGTTAAACTTTTCCCAAGCAGCACACAGTATTCCCATATCTACCTTTACAGGAAGGTCTTAGAAGAAAAGTGTGCTAGAAGCAACCAAAAGTTGTTACAAAGTAGATCTTATTTTAAGAGATAATTGTTTGTTTTAATTGTTTAAGACTTACAAGTCAAAGATACTATACTACCACATCTTTCTAAACATTTCATTTCATATTTCATGGATAGTTTCTCATAGAAGAATTTTTATGTCATTTCAGCTTGCATAGTGTCCAATTTTATTGCCCCCAGGAACCTGGAAGCTTGTGGCAACTGCAACATTGCTGCAAGACAATGTTATATTACCGCATTACCATAATGCATTTATCTGGTCTGTTAATGGAATTACTTGTTTGAAAGAGCTCATCAGCACTTCAGGAGTGGTTTCTGTTGTGGAGTGCTTACTTCTCTGCTAGGAGTTTCCAGTTTCTACTGACCAACAGTATCCCTCCCAATGCAGGGTAGTCCATTTTCACAAATCTGTTTCTGTGCTTATGTTCATTTTGACCACAGCCCTCTGGTGTACAGAAAAAGTTCTATTAAGACAGGTGTTACTGAAGGTGCCTTTGAATTGGAGACAGGATTGAAAATACTTGCAGAAAAAAGAAAAATTTTGTAATATTATTTCCAGACTGTTGCTCATACCTGGAGTATGACAAAAGCCCCTAAGTCTGATGCTTCTGTTCTACAGCTCTACCGTCTTCAACCTACTACACAATCTTTAATTATGGGGATGTGGATAAACTGGATGGACTGGCATTAAAGAGTCTTTGCTTCTTTCCCTCATCTGTTTCTGTAACAATTCCCTTTCCCTTCTATGCATCTCAGTAACACAGATATGAACTCTGGGTTGCATTTATCAGAATTGTTTTACTTTCTCACCGTACTTGAAAACATCCATAAGTCATTGGCGTTACTAACCGCAGTAGCTGGGTCAGATTGGAACGTCTCCTGCTCCTAAACCACAAACACATGCTGGAAAACTCCCTGCACATGGAAAAACAAAAAGCAGCTTTCTTCTGGCTGATATGCAAATGGGTAAATTCTATCAGTGCATGGCTTAGTGCACAAAGATTTAGTAGCACTCAGGGAATAGGGACCTGAGCAGGAAATTAGGTGTCAAAAGGAACAACCCTCACCCACCAGCACACAGCTCAGTCAGGGAATAGCTTTAAGCACTGCTGTGGCTTTTTCATTGATGCCTGTTTCCAACCCACAGGGGCAGGTGGAACAGATAGATAATCAGGAGGCTGCAGGACAAAAGAGACTTGATGCTTTCTGAGTATTAGGCCTCATTGAGGCCCCTCTCATTGTCTGGGCACTTGCATGAGCAGCAGCGTGTGGGATACACCTGCCCTGTAGCAGAGGGAGTGTGGCTCTGTGGGTGCGGGGGACGTGGGCAAGGGAGACTGGCGTTCAAGGTGCTGGAGGCTCTGGTCCCTGCTGAGGACTTTCTTCCCATCAGTGCCCAAAGAAACAGTACAAAGCAATGTTGCTGCTTTTTCGTTTTTAACAAGAAAAAGAGGGACAGTAGTTGGGCACTAACCGATTCTGTAAGTACGGCCAAAGGAATTGTTGTTTTGTTTTATGAGTCTGAGGGCTGGCTGATGTCTTTTGTCTGTTCTGCTGTCCTTCATGCTCCTTAGGGCAAATAATCATCTGTTGATGCATGTGAACTATGCATTCATTTTAATTAACAAGTCCTGTATATGCTTTATTTCATTAATCTGTTGTTAGTAATACATAGCCAGATGCATGCAGTCAGAATACAGGATATAAATCCATTCCTCTTGTAGCTTTCTCAGCAGGACAGCCATTCTGTCCTAATGGCTGATTGCTGAACAATCTCAAAAACTAACCCTCAACCTCTTTCAGCTGATTATTTGAAGGTGGAGAGCCTTTGGGTAAACTACCATTTATAAATTCAGACAGGGAGACTGAAAAAAAGTTGTCAATTTTTTATCCTTGATGTAACCCTCCAGAATTTGGCTAGCTTTAACCACTACTGTATAGGATTTTTTTGTCAATGAAATCCATATTGATAAGCAACAGTTGCATGTTTTCCTTACAGGGCACCCTAGGGCTGGTCTTGAAATCATGCAAATGACTGATCAGTTTGTGGATGTGTTTATATTCTTTGCTCTATTGAGGGAACTATGTCACAATTATGTAGTTGAATTCTGAAATATATTTTTTGACTTTAAACCGTGAGAGTGTGATGAAAGCTCTGGTACGCGTTAATTAACGGAGCCTAACTCTGTTGCTGAGTGCAAACTCAGTAGCAGGTTTTGTGTTTAGAAGGTATATTTCCTGCTTGGTGTTATGAAAGACACAGAGGTTAAGAAAGAAGGCAAACACCTAGGGTTTTCCTTAGCACAGGACCTGTTTGGATCCTCAGCCTTTCTGATTTTGCTCAGAGATATGAACCATACCTCTCATTGGAAGTGTCACAAGAAATACTCTGTTCTTCTGTTGGAAACTACCCCTTTCTCTTTCCCCAAAGAGATCATTTCCCCTATTGGATATATCTTTGGGACTGAATACAGTTATTAATTTGCTTATAGTATTCTTGATTTCCAGACAGAATTTTCTGCCAAAAGTTTCTTATCAGCTTATTGTACTGAAAACTTCTCATGGGATATGCAGGAACTGGCAATGCCAACTAGAGAGAATTCAGTCATGTATCAGCAATAAAGAATGAATAGATTGTCTCCAAATTTTAGATATAAACCTCATAATCCAGTATTTGCTAGTGTCCCTAGCAGAGCTTATGTGGGTGAATATTTGCTGGAGCAAACTCAAAGATGTCATCAAAACGACTGGGTGGCAGGAAGCTGGTCTGTTCAACAAGATTCAAAACCATTGCTACCCCCTTGCCGCCCCCCCCCCTTTCACACACCATGCATAATGCGCCTCCCTTTGCAATGGAGGCATGGGGAGAGTCATGCCCATCACTATGGCAGTGCTGTTGCTGCTGTTTGCTCACTATTTAGGCCATTTTTTTTATGTTAAGACATCTAAGCTTTCTTTGCAAGCAGTAGGAATGAGGGAAGAGGTAATAGGAAAGCGGGGTAGGTAGGCAACGGCTATCTGACCATTTAAAGTGGCATCCAAAACACTTTGGCACTTTGAATTCTGTGCTTTGAATTGAGGGATGAGGTGAATGCTTTACAGTTTTCTAAGGCTGAATGACCTTTGGAACAGGGTCCACATTTTGTGAAGTACCCCACACAGTGGAGTCTTTGTCTGAACTGATATACTGGAAAATAAAGAGCAACTAGCAACTTGATCTTCAGCAACAATGAGGTCTCTAAAATATGGTGCTGTATTACATGATGTGACTTTGTTTCTTTGTTTCCCTCAGGTTTTTTTTAGATTCATGTAGGTCTGAGTAACAGGTTTGCCTCCACCCCACCCCCCACTTGTTACTGTTTGCTAGATTTTTCATGTTTCAACAGGGAACAGCTTCTTACAATTAGTCTTAAAACAGACATTTTGTGATGTTTCTCCAGTTAAATAGTTGGGTTTTTTCTCATATCTGGTTTGTTTCATGTGGGACATTGTTTGCTATTTTTATTCATACATTGCTCCGAAATTTGAACTAAAACAACCCCAAAAAATTCCATTTATTCAGACTGCAGGAAAAGATCAAGATGTGATGTAACACTTCCAGACTAGAGCATGCATAATCTATAAGTGAACTGTAAGTTTACATGGGCATGGTCTGAAGTTGTTTGGCATTTTTAGGTTGGAAAATTTCCGCTGAACTCTGGATCAAGTCTCTAACAAACAATATTAGTCCTACAGACAGTGGCTAGAAATGTTAAGGATTCATTTAGGATTACAAATGTAGCAAGCCAGGTGACCAACAGGAATATATTCCAGGGCACCAGGGCTAGTCTTCTTAGCCAGGAGTCGTAGCAGGCTTTCAAAATATGTTTTCTTTGCCAGCTACTGCACACAAAGACCTGTTGGTTAACTCAGGAAAAGAGGTTATATTCAAATTCTTAGCTAAAATTATTGGGAATATCAGTCATGGAAACTGCACTAAGAATTGAGTCATTGTTGTGGGAGGCATATGGGTTGAGTTGAACAACACCAGAAGCAAATTTATTGGTTTTTAATGAACAGTTTTTGCATGTTCTATGGCACGTGTGCAGCCCTGAGAAGCCCACATTTTTCACAGCTTGTGTATGAGAAAGTCTTCCTTCTTGTAACTGTTCGTATTTCTTATCTTCAGTTGATTCACAGTTTAAAATGAAGCCTTTAAATATGTGATGGATACATCAGCAATGGTCAAATATATAATAATCAATCCTGCCTTGAATGCCTATTTGCCAAATCTTAAATAGGTAGAAGTAAATAGGGCAACCCAATGCTGTGCTTAGATTGAGTCTGACAAGGTACACAACCTGTGCTAATCTAGGTGTTCATCACTTTAACTCAAAACAACTGGCTAGGTTGAGAGTGGCTTTGAAAGTGTCACAAAGTAAGCAAAAACACTAACAACTACAATGTGGACTACAAACCTTCTTTTCATCAAGGACCCTGAAGTGTACTGGAAGTATTACTAAATTTTCTAAGGCTCGGGGTCATTTGTTTGAAAGTAAACCCCACAATCAGCAAGGCAAAACTAGATATGCACTTAACCAGGCTTTGTGTTGCAAAAAGACACACTTTTCTAGAGGTAGAAGGGTTTTAGTATTTCAGTCTGGAAAGAACAGCTACATGTGTGGATCTCTCTCTCCCTTCTAGTTTTGTAAAAGCACTCCTGATCCCAAAAGAGGTTATTGGTGGTGGTGGTTGGTGGTTTTTTTTTTTTTTTTTTTTTTTTTTTTAAAAATCACCTTGAGGTCCTCTGTCCTGAGATAGGAGATGGGTAGGGAGCCCCTGTTTGGATGTCAGTTGTGTGTGTAGCAGGAAGGGCCATTTGGGAGTTTTTTCTCTTCTAAAGAAGCTTCACTTCTTCTTGTGGTGACTTTACTTCTAGTAAGGAGTCAGCAGAGATGAGTTTCTTCTGGCAGATAAAGGGACTTAGAATGCAAGAGGGTTATGGTACCAGGATGGTCATAAGCAGCATCAACAAGATGTGATGCTAGCCCTGGATCTACAGCAGTATCCCATTCATACAGAGCTTATCTCTTATAATCCAGTCATGTTTCAACATTGTAGTAAGTAATTACTACAATATGAGCTTGGAGGTACTTCCTGTATCCTGAGTTTAATAAGCACATCAACTGTCAGCCTGAGAATGTGTTTAACTCAAGATACAGTTACAGTGACTAGATGTACTAATGTTTATAGCATAATAAGGGATATACGCTTCTAAAACACCGTGTACTTTGACAGGCAGTATGAGTGAACCATTATCGTTTATCTTGGTCTGGGATTTTTTTAGAACCACATGATGATCCGTGGATTTCCAAAATACAGAGCAACCCCAGAGCAGCGCCAAACTGGAAAGGAGCCATAAGAAACCAAGGGGCTGTATCATGCTGCCATGGGGTGTTACTCGGGCGAGGAAGACTGCTTTCCTGAAGTTTTGCCAGCACCAGATTCACACACAGTGCTAACAGTTGTATTAGGGCTAGAGGGTAGGCACAGCTAACTACCTTCAAACTTGAGTGATTGTATAGGGAAATTCCTTTTTTCCTGTATAGTATCAGCTTAAAGAATTAGTGAGGATTAAGGAGATTCCTATTTTATCTTAACCAACACTTTCTTAAGCAACAGTAGATCAGCTGGCTTGTATAAGCTCCTTAAGAGATACTTTGATCAGCTTATTTTGGTGCAGAATAGGGATGGCTGTATATTTTTGTTTGTTTGTTTACCTCAGAAATTAATCTAAATGTTGTGCAGCAAAGATGCTGTCACTTAGCTCAGGCTAAGCAATGTCACGTTTGCCAGCAACTCCTTTGAAATATTTCCCCAGCTCATATATCATTAATCAGAGGGAAATAATCTGACTTAAGTTATACTGAGTAATTCTATAACAGATGCTGAGAAATCAACTCCACGCACGGGAAGGCTTGTGAACAGAAACCTAAGGTAAGTGGGGCATCTACTGGTGAGACGCTGCAATGAATTAATCTATTGCGTAGAAGTCTTATCCAGCTCCTTCTCCTGTATGGGCCATTCTGTGTTCATTTTGCTTTGCCAAATAAGCAAGTCCCAGGCCTGTTTCCTGAGCAATTTGGCCAAAATTGCAATTTCTCCTTGAATAAATCCTTACTTTCTGACACTCCTTTAGAGATGTCTGCCACGTACATTGCAATAGTAGCCTTGTGAAATATCTGAATATGTGAATAGAAGAAGAAAGGAAATGAGCTAAAGAAACTTATCAAAAGATGTGATGCAAGTCTTTAACAATCTCCAGCATTCCCCCACCCCAATCTACCGTGGCAGGTTCTCTATCTGATATATTATAAAGCTGTCTTCCTTGTGCCAGGAGCTACTTTGATACTCTGTTCCACTGCCCAAGGGTGTGAAAATGAATGCAATGCATAAGAGAACACAACAATACTCTATGGACATAAAATCCAGAGCAACCAAACACAGGTCATTATCCACACAACCCAATTGCCTTTCTCCGTTCTTCAGAAAATGTTGTATGCAACAGCATGATATTTTCTACAGTGTTAAATAAAGTTTAATGACTTATGCAGAATGCATTTAAAAATGTCCCATTTTCATTTTATTTGTTGTGCACCAGTTACTACTTTGGGCCAGTTGGAGGGTGTCATCTTCAGGCTGATGTGTTTCTAGCTACAAAATTCTGTCTTACATCTTTCTGTGCACATCAGACAAGGATTTGGAAGGAGCCCAAAGGGGCTTTCCCGATCATGTCACTAATTTCATTGTTAGGATTAATATTTTGGAATCAAACAATTAGCATGGGAAAAGCTTGCTGATATCTGTACTTGGAGCATGGATATGCACTTGTGAAAAGGAAAAGCAAACAAATAAGCAGCAAAGTAATGCTAAATTGGGAGATGGTCCGATCAAACTGTTAAAATACCTTGCTTCTGCTGCCCTTAGATATGCTATCTTTATCTCTCCAGTAAAGCCAAATATTTTCTTAAAACTTTTAAAAATTCTGTTGCCTTAATAGAACAGTAGTCATACATCAAAATACAAAAGCGCCCTTACTTCTGCTCTGCTGCACAGCATGCTTGCTATATTTAGCTGTGCTAGGGAATCAATTGCTTCATATAATGTCATCACAAGCCATTGCCAAAAAAAAAAATATCTGAGTCTGTCACTTGACCTTGGGCAAAACACCAGTCTTTGTGCTTTCTTCAGAGCTCCTTCTGCCATGTATGTTAGAAGAATCGGTAACCAAACAGTGATTTCAGCTGTCCTTGTCTGAAGTCAGTGGAGTAAGCAAAAGTCATTTCAGTCTTGTAAAACTAAGCAAAGATGTAAGTACCTTCCCTTTCTGAGAACTGGCTTTTTTTGCTGATTCTTCAGCATGTTCTGTGCTTCATTTCACTTCAGCTTTAGGCACAGCAGAAATAATAGCAGTTTTGTTTAGTCCTTACAATACTAATTTTCTTTTACTTAGAATCATAGAATCATTAAGGTTGGAAAAGACCTCTAAGATCATCAAGTCCAACCATCAACTAACACCACCATGACTCCTAAACTAGGCCCTGGAGTGCCATGTCTATACCGTTTTTGAACGCCTCCAGGGTTGACGACTCCACCACCTCTCTGGGGAGCCTGTTCCAATGATTAACCACTCTTTCGGTAAAGAAATTCTTCCTGATGTCCAGTCTAAACCTCCCCTGACGCAACTTGAAGCCATTCCCTCTCGTCCTATTGCTAGTTTCTTGGGAGAAGAGTCCAACACCCGCTTCACTACAACCTCCTTTCAGGTAGCTGTAGAGAGCGATAAGGTCTCCCCTCAGCCTCTTCTTCTCCAGGCTAAACAACCCCAGTTCCCTCAGCCGCTCCTCAGAAGACTTG
>WAAD01003514.1:54975-102433 GCA_013389945.1 Fregata magnificens | reverse complement strand
CTTCCAGTCTTCCGGAACCTCCCCCGTTGACCAGGACTGCTGATAAATGATGGAGAGTGGCTTGGCAAGCTCCTCCACCAGCTCCTTCAGCACTGTCGGGTGGATCCCATCCGGCCCCATAGACTTGTGAGCGTCCAGGTGGCGCAGCAGGTCGCTGACTGCTTCCTCCTGGGGGTTTATTCTGCTCTCGGTCCCTGTCTAGCCCTTATTAGTAGAAGCAAACAACAAAAAAAATCGTTGTGATTGATAGCTACAAAACACTTTGATCTCTGAAATACAAGGTGTGCTAGATCACTATGTTTTATCTTTCCACTGCTTTTCTTTTTATCCAGAAGCCAGATAATACCTGATTCCCACTTCCAAAAATATAATTTCTTCTGGCTCAAGAATTCCACAGCTACAAACTGTTGGAGGCTGGGAGAAATCTTTGGAGAAATATTGCTGTTTGTTTGCTCTGTTCTTTCTATTCTTTCCCTGCATTGGCCAATACACACCTCGGACAGTGGGGTTGGTTAGATAGACCTTTTTGTACAGCTACTGTTCCAAGTGTGCATGTGCTTCCTAATAGCGAGGGGGGAAAGTCCCAGCAGAAATGGCCAATAAAAAAGAACGGAGCAAAAATCTTTGTTAACCTTAAGGTCTCTCAAGTCTGTAGTTACTCAGGAGTAATATCAAGGCATCTCTTTCTAGGAAGCAAAAACATTTCCTGTATTTCCTGAATTGCTTATCCTAGGGCTTATGTTGAAGGGAAGCTGTGGCCAACGATGGCCAAATGGTAGCGTTTTCATTACTTTATATCTAACCTTAAGGACTTGGCTGCTTAGTAAGTCCACTTACTACTTTCTTTGTAGAAACTAATTTATTATTAGTTGCTCAATTGGAGTGGATGATATGGAAGAAGGGTGTGAATTATAGAGCATGGCTATGGCTGGCTGCTCACCTGGAGTTTCAGGCACAGCATTGACATTACTTAAGAGTGCAGAGGCATGCTCCTGGGAAGTTTGAGGGTTGGAGAGCCTAGGCACTTACTGGGGAGAAGTGGTTCAGAAAGTATAATGTTGTAGCCTTTGTGAGCTTTCTAATGTAAAAATGTCTTGATTAGCAAAGTCTATACGGTGCTAGTCTGAAGTCTCTAAGTCTATAAGTTTTCAAATAAACAGTTATCTGTTACTGTTATGTATAGTTAATTGAATAGAAGGCAATGCTTCAAATCAGGATAATCCTTTATCATGTAGTCTTAAAATTAGTCTTGGGTACATCTTTTACAAGACTGTGTTGTGTCTACCTCTCCTAAAGGGTTTCCATCCAGGCTCTGTTTGGCACCTCCAAATGCATCAAAAGCTCTGATTGACAGACTCTGACAGGAGACTATCAAGACTACCAAGGGCAAGCATGAATTTGTTCAGAACTGTATTCAGAGACCTATTATAGAGAAAGAAATGTATTAAAGATACACTGTATAATTTAATTGTATAAAGTGAAATTATCCTATCCTATTAAGTCTCACATTTTAAAATGATTATGCTGTTTACCAAGATGTTGTACTTAAAAAGAACACAACACCCTCCTCCAGTGCACACTTCTTGTTCTATGAGCTTTAGTGTGTGTGTGTGGGGCGGTGTGTGTGTGTGTGTCTATTTACACTACACTATTACACATCTTTGGAAGTTTATTTAATCACCAAAGTCTTCTCTAAAAGCATAAGACTCTAAACCACTACTGCTCCATAGGTCCACACAGACATAGGAAAGCACAGAAGATTTTCTGAATGCTTTTAAAGGAATAAATGTTCAGGAAGCCTGTTTCAGCACCAAAACCACAAAATTCTTACTCCCACTGATTTTTAGTAAGACTTAGCTGAAGCCTTTAGTCTTTATTATCATCTTTCATGACATTAAACTTGGCCTGTGTTTGCCCACTCGCCATCCACTCAGATGCCCTATAGTTCTCTATAGTAGTTGGCAGACTCATGACAATTTTTTTTTTTTTTTTTTTTTTTTTTGCATTTCAGACAAACAGATAATACACTGTAGAAGCACACTCCTAATTCTGATAGGCAAAGCTACGATATCATTCACTGGGACATGTAACAGTGGTAACCTACTGGCAAAGACTTTGTCATTAATAAGGAATCTGCTTTTTCAGCATAGCAATTCTCCACCTTTATGGTGGTTAAGAAACTTGTGTGTGTTAATTTGTTATGCATATTATTTCTCCTCACTCAAAATACAGAAGATAAAAACTGGGTCAGAAATGCTGAATTGCATTGTATGTCAGTATCACTTGCTATGCTGTTTAAAAAATTTGGTAATTCTTTAAAATAAAATTTTAGGTAAAGATTACATTTTTCTTTACAGGAGAAAGAAAGTGAGACTTTCCAAAGTTCACTCTTTAAAGTTATTTAGCACAGTTAAATAGTTCTAGGCAATAAAAGAAGCAGGAAGAATAAGGAGTGCAGGGAAGGGAGCAATGCAAAACACTACTGTCTTTGTATCTTAAAAAGGAAGGGAAGTTGCAGAAATAATTAGTTTTTGCTTCTACAAGCCACTAACATTCTTGTATTCCCTTCTTTTTTTCCTTGTGTGTTTGTTGGTTCTGGGATGGATTGTTCCATTGAGGCATTTCAGGAGCTTTCAATAAAAGAAAGATGCACATCCAACAGAAGTTAGTAAAAATATACTCGAGCAGTTCTATGATTGTAATCATACTGGCACCACAAAACAATCCAAGCTGGCCACCTACATCAGCTGTAATAGAAGGAAATAAACATATGTCATCCTAAGCATTTGGTTTAGTCTAGCAAGCAAACAAAACCCTGCTGGGTTCAATATATATAATCCATCACTTTAAGAAAACAAAATTAATATTCTTAAGAATGTTTATGGGAGAAGACTAATGTGTTTCTTAAAATTCTAAATAAAGCAAGTAGAACACAACACATCCTACTGTGAAACAGATACTTAAAATATTTCCTACTTCTATGCCTTTTTAACCATTCTCTTGCTTCTCCTTCCCATATTCTCCCTCTCCCTTCCAAATCCCATAAACGTCATTATTCTTACAGGCCTGTGTGTGATATAGCCATAAACTAGTGCCAAACCTAATTCTTACTCTCAGCTGCTGTCCATCTTTAATGGAATGCCAGGAGACAGTATCAAAAATGACCATGAGGCAGACACGATTATTACCATTATAATATAAAAGGTATTTCTTAGAAGCCCACATAGGCTATGACTTGGGAGGGGAGAGAATAAAAAAACAGGTTTGTTTGTGTGGGGTGGGTGGGGTTTTTTTTAGATCAATTATTGATCAGCAATAAATAAATATTAAACATTCACTTACCAAGCAACTCAGATATAGTCAAGGCCTTCTGCTGCTGTGTTGTTTTGTAGCTCAGATCATGATATTTAATGTCAATACGCACAAGGTTCTGCCTAATGACAAATACATACAGTATTACTCGTGAGTCAGGAGTGCTGTTCATTTTTACCAACGTTTATCAGCATGGATGGAGTTCAGGGAGAGTGATGGTGTCTTTTAAAGAATAATTAGATGAGTGTTGCCAAAATGAGTTAGATGACTGAAGAAAAAAAATGTATCCTAATAACAACAGTTATAACAGGAGCTTATCAGAGGAGTAGATATTCAGGCTATGTTGAAAAAGTAACTCTAGGTATGTACTGTGAGATAGACTCATACTTTTTAAGGGTCACAGGGACAAGCTTGAGTGGAAGTGTCAGGCATCCTGACCTACAGCGGATACAGTGCTTGGAAGTGTAGTCTAACAGTCTTGATTATGTGCAGCTGCATATTTAATTGTGCTTATTTCAATGAGCATGTTTGTGCAGAAGAGCCCTTGTCCTGTACTCGGATATTTAGTTCTATCCTCTGCTGATAGCCTTGCTTACCGAATTACATTCTTGCCTGCTGCAAAAGCGGAAGAGTAGGTAAATCTCAGTTGGACCAAGACCGTGGAATGATTCAGTGTGAGTAAAGAGCTCATCTTTATGATATCATGTCTACAGAAAGATTCTGCCTAACTCCTAAGTAGAACATAAACATGACAGTTGTGGAATAAAACAGACACAAAAACTGATTGCACGCATAATGTTGTGACCTTTAAGATTAAAAGTAGCGATTATTCTTCAGAAGTGTGAACAGCCACAGATTTTTGGGTTGAGAGTGATAATGAGCTCATTAACAATATTCACGAAAATAAAGTATTTGCTATACCAAATCACTTCTATCTCTTTAGGTGATAATTCTAAAACTCGGGTAGCACTGAGTAATAAAAAAATCTTATTCTCATAGCTTCTATTAATAAGACTTTCTACCATTGTCATGGAGTTGGTAGCAGAACTATCCAATAAATATTTAACTTTTCCCTTCTTACATCTTCAGAAATCAATAGATCTCTATGTTTTATAGTTCGGAATATGTACTCGTTAATACATGAGCAGGATTCCTATTGGTTAAGGCTTGGTAACAGGGGAATGTTCTGCATTTTCACTTGCTTAACTGAATAATTGCTGGGTTGCGCATGATGTTTACAGACAATAAAATAATCAACAAAGATAAAATGTCCTCAAAGGATTAATATCTTTTACATATAACAATGGGTTTAATTTTCATAATCTTCATTGGGGACAGACTTTTTAATAGGGCCTGTAGCGGTAGGACAAGGGATAATGGTTTTAGACTAAAAGAGGGTAGGTTCAGAGTAGATATAAAGAAGACATTTTTTATGATGAGGGTGGTGAAACACTGGAACGGGTTGCCCAGAGAGGTGGTAGATGCCCCATCCCTGGAAACATTCAAGGTCAGGTTGGACGGGGCTCTGAGCAACCTGATCTAGTTGAAGGTGTCCCTGGTCACTGGAGGATGGTTGGACTAGATGACCTTTAAAGGTCCCTTCCAACCCAAACTATTCTACGATTCATATAGTTCCTGTTCACGTATAAACATATGCAAGCATTTGCAGACTGATGGCTTCGAGGGTGAGAAAACTGAAGTCACTGAAACAATGAAATACTCATAGATATTTCATGAGCCAAATTTTCCACAGTTCTTTATAAACATATTCTGACGTTGTGGATACTATGAGTTCAGGTTGCACCTGTCAATACTTTTTTGTACTGCTGACATCTACGTCTGTGAGCAAGAGGCAATTCAGTTTATAAAACTGTATTAAATGCTCTTTGACAAAAAGATTGTATCTTTCTAGCAAAAAGATCTGGAAATCATTCTATTTTTGGGTATATAATGTTTGTGTTTGCAAGGAAATCTGGCATCAATTTATTATATTGTAACAGTAAGGCACGTATGCACTATTAAGGCATGAGCATATATGATATCTCTTCTATGAATTTAAAAGTATGCAGATTATGTCAGCTCAGTGCTACTACTGAGCAACACAGCTCGATGCATAACATAAGTTCTAATACCATTTCCTGGATAAGAGGTGTAGTCAATACTGTTGAGACATGTTTTCACACCAGAGGGTCTTTTCTTTTGGGTATAGACCTACTTTCTTTTGCTGTATGTGTCATGCCCTGCTATTTCACTCTTCTGCTACCTCATAAGAATTAATATTGTACCAAATATTTTCTAAATAACTTTTATAATTTAACTGTTATTAGTGAATTCTAAACAATATAAAAGATTATTAAACTTGTGACATTATTGCTACAATAAAACCTAGCTCTTCAGTGCTTATGAAGCTTCCTTTGGGAGTGGGTTGAGAGAAAGGAGAACAACTTTATACAGCATCTATTTAGGTTGTTCATTGGCTTCAGCTATGGAAGGGTGAAGATTTGTCTTCTCTATTGGATGGATTGCTCACGTGGATCATGGATAAGTTTGACAGCCCTGCCCTTTCTTTATTTTTAATTGCAGAAGTGATCAAAAAACTTTGTTATAAGAGATCAATGACACAGAAGGTAATTGAGAACATTACTTTTTAATTGCAATGTCTATTTTATGTTATCCACAAGTCTTAGATGCATCTAAGTATATTTCATATATATACATGAATATGTATAAATCTTAACCAATTATGTCTAAGAGATTATTTTATCTCACAGACAAGATTATTAATACCACACATAAGAATATAATTTAAAAGGTCATATTTACATCATACGCTCTGTTAGCACACTTAGAAGTAATTTGATAATTTCTTTATTAGACAAGGTGTTAAGCAAGATTACCTGATGTATTCTGGGCTTTTTTTCAGTTTTGCAGAAAAGTATTTTATGGCTTTTTCTCCTCCAAAACTTGAATAGGTGACAGTGGTAGGATAATCCATTTCTTCACATGGGGCAGGGCAAGTGGAATTGTGGGTTCCTACTGTACATAATGCTTTTACCTCTATATCATCTGAAATTTCAAGAGAAAGAATTTGTATAATATTTCTAAAAAAGCACACAATTTAAAAACTTTTTTTTTAAACTTACAAAATTACTTTTAACTGACTTTGATAAATGTATGGGTTAGTTATCCTGAGAAAAGTGGATACTTATCAGTTTTGAAGGAACAAATAAGTATTTGTAACTGGCATTTGGGAAACTGGTGCACAGTAATAAGGGTTGAGATTTTTTTGGTCACTTTTTCCAAAGAAATTCAGCACCTGTAAATCTTTCTGCTTTCATTAGCGCTTTATGTGCTTATTATTTCTCATCCACAGTTAAACAGTAGGACAACAGAAGACTTTCCATGTTCTGTGCTAGCTTTCTGATTACATACTTAGGTATATAATCCTTGGTCTTGATGCCTTGATGTCTGCCTAGCTCATTTCAGTGCACAGAAACAGCTTCCAGAGCAATGCCAGTTGTAGTTTACTATCATCTGATAACTACATAAAAATCTTGGTAAGCTAAGTTCACTTTACCTTAATCCCTGCCTACCATTTGACAATTGGGCTTAAGACAGCTAAGAGGGCTTAGGGCTTTGTTTCTTCAAATGCCAAAGAGAAGTCACAAAATTCTGCAGGTCTGGCTGCTCATGAAAGTGGGGAGCCATTCCTCTGACAGGGCTCTAACAGAAAGAAAACATTATAGAAATCTGGGAAAGCTGGAGAAAATTCATGTAGAAAAAAAATGGTAAGGTATAAATATTTCCTAAAGCATAAACCATCGCCCGAAGCCATCTAGTACTCTGAGATGAGTACCATAACCTCCTGCTTGTGACGCTCTGTTTGTCCTGGTGTGGTGGTGGCCATTGTGTCTGTTCCCTCTGTGTGTGGGCTTCTCGCTTTTGCAAACTGCAGGGGAGGCGATATCTCAGTCTGTTAGTTGATGATTTGAGGTAGTCTCCAGGGACTCTGGGGTTGTGGATTTCATTCTGGATAGGCGGCTGTTAGGGTTCCTAAAATAAATGCTTTCACCAACGGTAAGTCCCGCAGATACTGGATCAGTGTGCTGTCATTTGAGATTTTGTTATCAGATGTCTAACCTCTCATGCATTGTAAAAGGAGACTTAGCACCTAACTTGGGGTCCTGGGGACCAGACACCTACACACCAGATTCACCATGTACAGTTCTGTGATGCCAATTCCTTCTGGGGTCCAGCTCTGAATCCTATCTGTCCTTGATAGGACTTAGGGGTCATTTATGTTTATTGCTCAGTTGTTTCTCTGACACTTGGTCACAGAATATTTACTTAATGTAAAATAATATATGTATTTCCACCATGACAGGCTATCAAAGGTCATAATTATGTAAGAATGTGAACTTAGTGGAATCTATTTCAAAAGAGCCACAGGAAAAGGAAATAGTCATTGTTTATAGTAGTCGACCTTGCCTGAATGTTGCACACAACTGATCAAAACAGAAATAAACCCCTGCACAGGCCCCCCCAAACTTGTTAATTTACTTGGTATCTTAATCATCCATTCCTTTGGGAAGGGAGAGTCACGTTACATAGCAGAGTACAAAACAATTAAAAAGAAGGCTTTCTAAAGTTCATGAGAAGTTACTTCTCAGATTACCATTTGCAGTATTTTCCAAAAAGTCTGTTGTAGTGACTTACAAATTTCATATCTACTGTGTGCAGATTATTTGCTTATGGAAATGAATTGCATTTGGAGCACTTTGAAAATATATAATTAAAATTTTACTTTTGAAAAGGTAAAACCTTAAAGTCCAGTGATTTTTGAATTATATTTTCTATCAGTTAGCAAACCTGTTATTACTCTGCTGTTCACTTTTCTGTCACAAACAAAAAGAATACAACATTGGAGCTAGAAGGATGATAGCATGAAGATGTAAAAATGTGAGCCAGAGGCTTGATAACTGAAAACAGATTAATTGAACATTCTTCCATTTTAAACCATTTCTGATTACTAAAATGAATTTTCATGGCTTTTTAATTGGCATCTATTTAATGCTCTGTCTGGTCTCTATTTTCAGAATATTACATGAACTGGGATGTACTCCCTTTCAGTACTACTTTCAGTATTTTGTTTTAATTGCTAGATATTGTCTACTATTTGGAATTGGCTTAGAAAATATGAATATGAAGTTGTTACTTACAGACTGCTGGATAAACACAATTGTAAAACTTCAGCAAATCACATTCTGTTCCATTTCCTTAAAAATAAACAAACTTTAGGAACTTCAATTAACAATCTAACCCTTAGCTCTATTTCTACTAAACTGAAACATGATGTCGTCAAAGCCTGCTCACCACTTCATATTTATCATTATATAACTGAAAAATCAAATCAGTTGGGCACAGTGTAGTTACCAACACCAAAAGGGGTACATAGTGAAGAGAGACAACAGACCAAGCCAGGAGGCTTGCGGTTGGAGCAAAGTTCTTTATTATGTATGCCAGCCCGAACTGCCTTTAAGCTTGTGGATCACTCTTTGTGTTAGCTTGCTAAAGCCAGGAATTTCTGTTTTTTCCTAGTGGAAATGAAAAAACAAAGTAGTGTAGATGGGATATATGATTACACTCCATGTGTTTCAGCCAAAGTTTTGAACTTTATGCAAGAGTTTGGAGACCTAAGGGGTAAGATAGCACTCTGAGCTAACAGCAAAATTTTCAGATTTCAGATGGTCTCAGTTTCACCCCAATTTTTTCTCTTGCATGGAAATATTACCTAGCAGTTTAGCACACAGTTAAAGAAGACACTGCCCTCCTTTATCTAACTGTCATTGTATGAAGCTCTCACCCTGGGTATGGGAGGCCTAGACTTAAAGTCCTTCTCAAACCCCTTTCCATGAGAATTTCCATGAGATTGCCAACCTCCTTTCCAACAGGTTGTCAAACATACAGGCTAAAGATTACTCATTAAGGGTCTCCCTTAGTGAAAACATTCTACCTTGCTTGGGAATATTTAAAAATACATTGAGTCAGAACGTGCAGGCGTGACAGTGGCTTTCTTGCCCACTAATTGTGAAAAAAAGAGCTGTGAGAGCAGAGATTTGAGTTCCAGCTCTTGCTTCAGAGAGAGGTGACAATATTATCATTACTTTTAATGCTGAAAAGGTGGGAGGGAGGAGACTGCTCAGGGCTCAGTATTACTGCTTTACATTTCTAGAGTGATTAAGATGCCTGGATTCTTGAGGGGAGTATTCCAGCATACACCTGTACTCTGCATTTCGGGCTGATTAGATGGCTCCATGCAGCCTTTGACTTTTGCAGAGCCCTCTTCTGCTGACAGACTCTTTCCATGGTTCATGTGGGGGACCTTGGTTTCTCTCTTCAAGCAATCAGTTCTGCTGTGGCTGCTAAACACCTGCAAAGTAGGTTTTTCTGTGCTACATGTGAAAATCTATGACTTCTTATGGATTTAGTTCCAGCTCTTTAGGAAGTCAGGTTGAAGACTATAGACTTGTCTTCCAGCCCTGAGGCATAATCTTTTCTTTCAAGTTTTCTGGTCTGTACCCTAAGAGTAGCCAATGACCCAGATGCTAGGTCTAGAGCTGACCAAATATCTTGCTTGTTTTCTCTGAATTAAAAAAGAAAAAAAAAAAAAGACAGATTTATATAATTTTATTTAATCCCAGCTGTAGATATCCCTCAAGCACATGCCCCGTCTCCTTTGCTGTTCAATAACAGGTGAGGTCTCCTAGCATGATGATATTCCTGAGAAATACCTCGAAGAATGAAGGGCAAACAGCCACATCGGTCCTGTATGTACCGAGCTTTGCATTCCTGCAAACATCCATTAGTGCTATAAATCTTGTGGTACTGAAGCTTTATATCAGGCTTGCACTCTCCCCATGGGTATTCTTGGATAATTGACTGTAAGGTAATAATAACAGAAGATTTTTTTTTTGTCTCTTTTAAATTTAGATATTATTTTCTCACATTTTAAAGTCCTGAAGGAAGCCTGTTGAAGACATAAGCAGTAACATTGTGATTTAATTGGAGACAATTACAGTTCATTCTTTTGGGATTATAAAATCATCTCCTCTCTCTCACAGCAAAACTACGACCAGATCAGACAGCCTAGCGCAGAAGAGTAGTCCACTCCATTTGGATTCCACTAGGAATCTGAGACAACCTTAATGGTAACAGAATGTGTTGATGGGGAAATGCTGTGGTGTCCTTGTATCATTATATGTCAGCGAGACTGTAAGATATTAGGCAAGAAAGGCTGACTTTAATAGATACAGATTATGAAGACCAATGATGTGTCCCATCCCCCCCCCAAATAGCAGTCATTTTGTTTGTGTCTGGAGGAAATGTTATTTTTAGGAGTCATTTTGGTATGATAAATATTTTAACTTCCAAAATGTCTAATTCATTGTCACACTTCAGAAGAGAATTAGAGACAGTAAAGACCAATATTTCCACTTCATGGACAAAAAGTCCTTACCTTCAGCTGGCGGATTGCAACCTGTGCATGCATGCCGACCGATGTTAATAAACCTAAACCATCAAAGCGTGGAAGCTCTTCAGGTGAATGGATAACAAAAGTTATGCCAGCATCAGTATATCCAAGAGCAGGTTCATCAGTGAATTGTTCCTGATACAAAAAGAATTATTTAAAATGGTTTTGGCTTTGCTTACCATCTGAAGCTTTAGCTATATTTAAAATGGTATTATGCTTTTTTATTTGGTCTTGTGTCTCTAGTCACATTTTTGACAATTTACAGAAAAGTATATAAGCAAACTGACTCGAATTTCCTTTGTTGATTACTTCTGTGGGGTTCCTTCCAGTTACTATAAACTTTCAGGTTTTTATTCCTTATGTCGCCTCCCAATTTCAAAAGCAAGAAGGCATAGATGAACATTTATTCATATCTTGGGTATTCATTCCTTTTACTTGCAACTACTGATCACATTTCAGCAAACTTTCCATTACCCTCTCCAGAATCTGTCACTCATGTCTCATGATTCCTAGAGAACAAAAGTGAATGTCTAAGTAAGTCATTTATCACTCTAGATTTTAGCTTTCTTCCCTGATCTCACAAGGTGATATTATATCCATGGTGATATTATATTATATCCAAGGTGATATTATATCCAGGTCCAATACTGGACCTAATGATCACCAATGCAAGTGAGCTCATCAGTGACACCAAGATTGGCAGCGGCCTGGGCTGCAGCGATCACGCGTTGGTGGAGTTCACACTCCTGAGGGATATGGGAAAAGCGAGGAGTATAGTCAGGACCCTACATTGTAGGAAAGCAAACTTCCAGTTCTTCAAGGAGTTAGTCAGAAGGACCCCCTGGGAAACGGTCCTCGGGGACAAGGGAACAGAACAGAGCTGGCAGATCTTTAAGGATGCTTTCCATAGAGCACAAGAGCTCTCAGTTCCCAGGTGTAAGAAATCAGGCAAGGAAGGGAAGAGACCAGCATGGCTGAGTCAAGACATGCTGGTCAGGCTAAAGAGCAAGAGGGAACTGCACAGGCAGTGGAAGCAGGGACAGGTATCCTGGGAAGAGTACAGGGGCACTGCCCGGTTGTGTAGGGATGAGGTCAGGAGGGCCAAGGCGCAGCTGGAGCTGAACTTGGCAAGGGATGCAAAGAATAACAAGAAGGGCTTCTACAGGTATGTCAACCAGAAAAGGAAGGTTAAAGAAAGCGTACCCCCCTGATGAACAAGAATGGCGACCTAGTATCAACAGACGAGGAGAAGGCTGAGGTACTCAACAACTTTTTTGCTTCAGTCTTCACTGGTAACCTCTCTCCTCACCCCTCCCAAGTCAATGAGCCACAAGGTGGGGACCAGGGGGGTAAAACCCCTCCCACTGTAAGGGAAGATCAGGTTCATGACCACCTGAGGAACCTGAACATACACAAGTCTATGGGACCTGATGAGATGCATCCCAGAGTTCTGAGGGAACTGGCTGATGTAGTTGCCAAGCCACTCTCCATAATATTTGAAAAGTCACGGCAGTCAGGTGAAGCCCCTGGGGACTGGAAGAAGGGAAACATAGTGCCCATCTTTAAAAAGAGTAGAAAGGAGGACCCTGGGAACTACCGACCTGTCAGCCTCACCTCTGTGCCTGGGAAGATCATGGAACGGATCCTCCTAGAAGCTATGCTAAAGCACATGGAGGGCAGGGAGGTGATTCGGGACAGCCAGCATGGCTTCACCAAGGGCAAGTCCTGCCTGACCAAACTAGTGGCTTTCTATGATGGAGTGACTGCATCAGTGGACAAGGGAAAAGCAACACGTCATCTATCTGAACTTCTGTAAAGCCTTCGACACGGTCCCCCACAACAAGGTCCCCCTTCTCTCTAAATTGGGGAGGTATAGATTTGATGGGTGGATTGTTTGATGGATGAGGAATTGGTTGGATGGTCGCATCCAGAGGGTAGTGGTCAACGGCTCGACGTCCAAACAGAGATCGATGACAAGTGGTATCCCGCAGGGGTCTGTACTGGGACCGGTGCTGTTTAATATTTTCATCAACAACATAGCGAGATCGTGTGCACCCTCAGCAAGTTTGCAGATGACACCAAGCTGAGTGGTGCAGTTGACACCAGAAGGATGGGATGCCATCCAGAGGGACCTGGACAAGCTGGAGAGGTGGGGCTGTGTGAACCTCATGAGGTTCAACAAGGCCAAGTGCAAGGTCCTGCACCTGGGTCGGGGCAACCCCTGATACCAATACAGGCTGGGGGATGGAGGGATTGAGAGCAGCCCTGAGGAGGAGGACTTGGGAGTACTGATGGATGAAAAGCTGGACATGAGCCAGCAGTGTGCACTTGGAGCCCAGAAGGCTAACTGTATCCTGGGCTGCATCAAAAGAAGCGTGGCCAGCAGGTCAAGGGAGGTGATTCTGCCGCTCTGCTCTACTCTGGTGTGACCCCACCTGGAGTACTGCATCCAGCTCTGGAGCCCTCAGTACAGGAAGGATATGGAACTGTTGGAGCGGGCCCAGAGGAGGGCCACAAAAATGATCTGAGGACTGGAGCACCTCTCCTACAAGGACAGAATGAGAGAGTTGGGGTTGTTCAGCCTGGAGAAGAGGAGACCTTATTGCGGCCTTTCAGTACTTGATTTTTCATTCATTTCAGTACTTAAAGGGGGCCTATAGGAAAGGTGGGGACAATCTTTTTAGCAAGGCCTGTTGTGACAGGACAAGGGGTAATGGCTTTAAACTAAAGGAGGGTAGATTTAGACTAGATATTAGGAAGAAATTTTTTACAATGAAGGTGGTGAAGAGCTGGAATGGGTTGCCCAGAGAGGTAGTGGAGACCCTATCCCTGGAACCATTCAAGGTCAGGTTGGATGGGGCTCTGAGCAACCTGATCTAGTTAAAGGTGTCCCTGCTTACTGCAGGGGGGTTGGACTAGATGACCTCTAAAGGTCCCCTCCAACGCAAAGCATTCTATGATTCTATGATATTCCCTGAGATTTCCGGGGTTTTTTTTTTGGTCAAAGACAATTCTAATAAGGTCAGAGACTATTTACAGTACAAAGACCAGTTCTTAGCTGGCATTGAGCACTTACAGCTGCTGCTGCTGCAACTAAAATTTAGTACTGCTTAGAAATTGGCACCATATGACCTTCCCTACTTGGCCTTTTAATAAAATGCAATGATGTTGTCCCAAAGTTCTTGTATAAAATTAAATTACTGCTCAGATGATAAGTTTCAATTGTAGGTGAACTGTGTATATATACATATATATGTTCACTCGCAAGTTTCAGAACCATTTAGCTGGGGACAGAGTCAATAATAATTTTGATATTTAAAATCTGTATTAGATCTTTCCTTTAAAATACCCTCTCACTCGGAAATAGTCTTGATAGAGAATTTTGTGCATGAAACTGAAGGTCTGTATAAAACCAACCAAACAGAAAACCGAAACCAAAGCCAAAACAAAACACCTCTGCTCATCTATAAGTTATTACATGATTTGTTGTTTATAATCATTAGGATAGCTGTACCTGTTGGACATCAAAAAGCAAATGTAAGCCTCTTCCAGACAAACTCACTCTTCTGGCTGGAAGACCATCACGATTAAAAGTAAAGCAGTTTCCATATTCAGTGAAAACGTGTTCAAAATCCTTCAATAAAGGAAAGTAGGGAAGAGTAAAATGAAAGCAAGATCACTTGAAGTTTCCTTAGTGAATTACAATGCAAGAGATGGACTACTGGGGTTGGATGGGGTTTTTTCCCCCAAAGGCAGTGCTAAATATTACAATCAGAAAAGAGGTAATTGATGGAAATATTCAAAAGGATTTCATCCTTTTCTATAGAAAATGAAGTTTAAAGGAGAAATTTCACATTGTTTATTAATACCTATGAGCTGCTCAGAGTCATTTAATGAGGTCTTGTTTTTCTATACCTGTTACATTATATAGACATTATATATTCAAAAACAACTTGTTTAATTTTTCCAGTAGATGTTTAGTGAAGACTGTTTCAAAACTAAATGTCATGTTACAAATAGAAGTACAATATTTGCATTTTTTTCCCAAAGCCACCTCATCATTTAATGAAATGATTAATCATTTTCAGTTAAGAGAACTCTCCAATGCCTAATTTTAGAAGCTACAGCGTATCTAAAGGTTAGATTATTCTGAAAGAATATAGGCCTGACTTTTCTGTTCACATTTTCTATTTAAATTGGGAATTGCTCTATGGAAGAATCGACATAAAAATGGGACAATCATATTCTTTGGCTGTTGTCCAAAATTCCCAAAGATGGGCTGTTTTCACCTCATTTTTAAAATTCCTGTGGACTCTGCATATAGTTACCCTGGTTGTCTATATTCTTGACCTCAAGAGCAAAACTACACAGTCATGTCATGCAAAAAACTCCTCTCAAACTGACCTTCTTTATAGGCCATTTGTGGAAAAGGTTGTTAGATACAGCTTGGAGGTATGACAGCTTTCAAAGGCTGCTATCTGTGCAGAAGTGGCACTAGGCAGAGAGCAATTTAGACTGAAATCCCATTTTACAGCTCAGGGAGTCCAGCAGGCTGTCTCTGCAGTCAGTGGGAGAATTGGGGTCCTCAGGGTGATTTAGAGCAGCATTTTTTTTCCATTGGTTGACTGTAAAGGGAAAACAGGGGGAGTAGCTGGCAAAGCTAGATGTCTCAAGTTGAGTGATAATAATACATCCCCTTCCCCTCCATGCTACTGTTTTAGTAAAATAAACATATTTACCTGTGGGTAACATGGCTTTCCAAAAAATTCACATTCTAGCAATGTGCTGCTGTTCAGATAAAACCCATTTTTCCTCGTAAACTCTTTGATGCTGAAGTTCTGGTTCCCAAGAAGGAAATCATTTAGCTCTTGAGAATATTTATCTTCCATAGCAAATTTTTGGAGAACTCCAGACACAATGTTCCAAATTAAAAAAATTATTTTGAGGTTGCTTACTGCATGAGCTTGAAACCTGTCAGTGGGAAGGAGAAAGAATTGCTTGGAGTTCTGCAGAATTATAGGACTGATCTCAAGGCTGCTCTTGCCAAATCTGTGACATGAGTTGTTGTCTGCTTGCAAACTATAAGTGATTCTTGCCCACCACGTTGCACTTTGATCTCTACAACATGAATAAACAATGTAGTCTACATTTCTAGGTAGGTATTTTCCATATCTGAAAACAGAAAATGGACACCTTCCCATGGCTATTCCGGTCAGTCATATTGGAAACATTTCTGTTGTGTGTGGTTGTTTATTAAAAAAATAAAACCCAAAAAACCCCGAGTAGATTAGCCGTCTGCATAAGCCAACAACCAGATTTGTAGAACTGATGACAAGCTGAGCAATTGCATTTACATGTGGGAAACCAGCTGGGAGGAGCTGTTCCTTTCTAAAGAGCTGTCTTTCATCATTTAGGACATTGATTTCTAAGTGCATTGGCAGTAATCTCATATACCTGCTTTACTAAGGCACTATACCCCAGTGTAGAGACAGTCTACCTTCCCATGAGCTCTGTGGCTGGTGACACAGTGGCATAAACCAAGGGTGATTGATTTTGGAAAAATCTCAAAAACATGATGAGGCATTAGAAGTGCTTTCCTGATGTACAGCATTGAAGCCCGTTATTGAAACAAAGTAAGGATTTACAGAACAGTTATAAGTTTGAAAAGAGAATAAACACAAATGAAACTACAATACCATGTTCTTTAGAATTGCCATTTTATGTAATCCTATTTTTAAAAACACGTCAATGTATTTGTATAATAGATCTTAATGCCCCAACATAAGACTGGTAGGAACAACTCTTCACAACTGAATTTGAGCCAAAAAATGAAGACAAAGGTAGGTGTGTGCCTCTTTGTCCTGCCAACAAAAAAACTGGTAACTAAAAACAGGAGGGAAGGATAAGCACAGCATGAACAACAGATGGATGTGGCAGCAAACTGTCACTTAGGTGGACAACTGCCATGCTCAGTAGCTGACTATTTACTTACAATGTGCTGCCGCTATAGTTACAAGAAGTGAGGCATTTTTATAATAGACAGCCCACTGTAGTCAAGAGGGACTTCTATGCGCAGCGCATGTTGTGCAGTATAACCCAGTATGGCTTTATGCAGGGCAAAGGGAAGGAGGCATAGTGAGGCAGAACGGCTCCAGATATTCGAGACTTGGACTTCTGGCTAATTCTGCCAGCAAAAGGTAGAAGATAAGAAAACTTACAATTCTTGAGGAAACAATGTGGGTAAACATTCTGTATTTCTAAAACTGTTCCTAAATGACATATTTGCTCTAAAAATCAGGCCGTAGGTTTATTACATTATTTTCAAAGTGGCTACATCTGAATCTTGGCCATTATTTTCAAATGTAGAAATCTGTAGTGAAGTTCCTGCTTAGACGCATGACTTCCAAACAAACCAAATGCTTCCCTCTTGCAAATCCCACTGACATCAGCTGGAACCATAAAGGCTGAGCGCCTCCAAAAAAAAAGTATCTACTTTGCCTAAGATTTCTACATTTCTATGAGGCTTCTATTTGAATCTCTCTATTTGCAAATCTTGTCTTTTATTTTTAACTTGGATTGAACTGATGACTGTCCCTTAGTTACACTGTAGAAGCAATAGTCATACATAGAAGAACACCACCAGAGAGGTTTTTCTACTCCAACTTATGTTTTGAAACTTAAAAATCTGTAGTGCAATTGTTCATCTGAAGGAGGGCGAAGATTAAAAAAAACAACCTCCCATCCTTGATTCTTGTATTTTCCCCTTCATTTAAATCTCCTGTGGTGGTGTGGAAAACGTGCCCCTCAGAGCCATATTTTCCTTATTTTATGTGACTTGTTCAAGCAAGTTGTGGAACGTGACTGCTTTCAGATAAAGAGGTGTTGCTTCTCAAGAGCAAACAACAAACATAACTTTTACCTGTTCAAGTTGCAAAAAGTCACAGCAGGGAATTTGACATTTTCCACATACTGAACTACCACTGTAGTTGTGGTTGGCCAGCTGAAGTAGTAGATGAAGCGACTGCATATTTGCCAAATAACAATGGCAAGACAGCCCACGACTACTAACAACCACAGCACTTTGCGAGTCTTGCTCTGCGTTTGAACAATATTATGCACTCCATGAAATGAAGTGGATGAGGCAAACTCCTGATGATACTTCCTTCTGTCTTCCAAATGTGGCAGCAGTTTCTTTATTAAGTACAATCGTATCTTGTCCAATATTCCTTAATATGGAACAAAGTAAAAACACATTTTTAAAATTAGCATTTAAATGGCACTTAAGAAAGGAAACCATGTAATTTTCATATTGGAAAACAGTTGTAAAATTTCTCTTTAATTGTAAATTCTCTCTTTAAGTAGTGAACTTGCTTCTGAGGATGGAAGAGTTGTGTGCTAAGAGATGAGCTCAGTGCTGCCTGAGAACAGACTATATCTTGCAATATTTAAGGCACACAGATTTTTAAGCACATTAATGTGCTTAAAATAGTTCCACTTCTGTGGAAAATATTGGGTTTTGACATGCCTCAGTGATCTAAAACCACAGGTTGCTATGAACCTACTGTAAAAAGCTAAGCATCTGATTTTTACAGTAACATCCCATTAAAAGCCTGGTCCTTCATACTTGCTCTGAGAAATAAGGTAAAAAGGGAATGATATGGAATGATATGAAAGGGATTTTCACTCTTTCACTATTAAAAGTTTCTATATAAAACTTGAAAGGTTACAGGTTCAAAAGGAAATCTACTCTCTTTTTTTTAGGTTCGTACTTCTCTGATTCCATAACTTTGAAATAGGAATGTTTTTAGTTTTCATTTACTCCATGTTTTCTACAAACTGTTGTTAAAGAAATCAAACCAAATCAAAACATTTAAAAATCAAATTTAAGAGCTATAACAGTAATGTATACAATCAATGCCTGGAAATGTAGTCATTTTCTTATGCTTGTTGCTGAATGGTCTTTTGAGCATGGATTTGAACAGAATGTTCTTTCTCAAAACATCCAGATGAAGGAAACTTAATCAGACCTTTCCTGTATCTGGTCATAATTGGACCAGTCTCTTTGCAAAGTGCTTCATTTACAGATTGTTATCTGCTGCTTTATTCTGTCATTAAGAAAGTCCATAAGAACAGTAAATCAAAGAAATTTTGTGAGACAATAATAATTAGGATCTGAAAATATATTATTTAGATCAGTGTTTAACAGCAATTAAATGCTTCCCTAATTCCATTTTTTAACCAAAAAGTAGTTTTAATAGTGTGGCATGCGTGATAGGAAGAGAATATACCCTTTATAAGACTGATTTACTTGAGGCTATTACGGTTGGGCAAAGGAACAAAGAGATGTAGGAGTCATCTGCCAAAGCTATGGTGACCACATCAGCGCTCTGGGATGTTGCTTTGGTCTCTGCACAGTCTCTGGACTGTGATAATGAAATACCAGATGGTGCTGCATTTCAAAATATTTCTGAAGGGAAAGAATTTCCTTTATGTTGTTCTTTAAAGGTCTATGTAAGAACCTTGATCAATACTGGTATAATGTACTGTGACCCCTTTTTATCATCAAACAGTTTTCTGCTGGAAAACTGTTCAAAAGTTTCTCTCCTAGCTGTAGTGATCTCATTGCAAAGCTGTTCATCCATGTGTGCTTTTGTACATTGCACTGGAACGGAGTGGATTTCTGGTTTTGGTTTTGCTGTAGGCTTCTCTCTCACCAGCGCGTGTGCAGTGGGACCAGCACTTTGCACGTTCCCTGAATAACAGCAGAGCAAAGTACATTCCTGGCATGTGTCTGCATCTGCTGCCCATAGACTCCAACAAGAGACCACAAGCAGGTCAGGCCTTTTTGTCCAGGGAAAGTGCTGTGTGTGTTTATTCCTCCTATACACACTGTGCTAGGTAAGAGAATGATAGCATATCCCTACATAAAAGTCCACTGCCATCAAAAACCACTAGTTAGCTTAATCAGCAGAAAAGTAACTTAGACTCTATGCAAATATGTAACTAAACTGCATTTCAGCTCTTGTGCATAGCTGCTACAGTAAGTATACATGATGTTTTACCTGATTGCAAAAGTTTTGCTCTTAATACATAAGATTATCTAATATTATACTGCTGCTTTCATTACTGTCATTCACCAGAGGAATTACCACTACTAGGTCAGTGTCATCAATCCTTACTCTACTTTCAGATTTTATTAGAAAATGCTATAATTAAAAAAAAACAAAGAAAGGAAAGAAAGGAAAGAAAGGAAGAAAGGAAGAAAGGAAGAAAGGAAGAAAGAGAAAGAAAATTGTTAGCTACTCTACGTAGTGGAGTGGTAAATTTCTAGAATGAAATTTCTCACCTGTGGTGGATTGGAAAATAGTATGAAATATGTAAGTTGGGACTAGCGATTTATTTTGGGATTTGGTGTGTTTATGAGGAATAGGTACATTCCAGTGATATATAATTGATAATAGAATGGTTATTCCAGGTCTCAGTTAATGAATAGTAAAATAATATACCACAATAATGTGTGGGTGTGAGATTATAAATGATTAACGCTTCATCCTATGCTGTGCAAAACTTAGACTGTGTGTAACAGGTCTAAGGGTGTGTAACCAACACAGCTGAACCAGCTGTGAGTTAGAGTATCCAAGCTGTTGCTAGATAGACAGTAAGGTCTTGCAAGACCTTAGACATATTAGACAATAAAGTCTTGAGAGTGATATGTTCTTTTAGTAGCAATGCAAAGTACTTTTAATGTAGTCAACACAATAAAAATATTTATGTCAAAGATGTGATTAAAACCAATATTTATAGAAAATCCAAAGAGTAGAGGATGGATAAGTAAAAAAGCAAGGAGGTAACTAAATGAGAGGAATCCAGGTCCAGGAGCAAACCACATGTTTGGAGCCAAATACAGAACGTGCATGTAAGAACTAGTAAGGTAGCTCATACACTCAGGATGGGCTGTAGATGCTTTGCCGCAGGAAACACTGATTACCGGAGAAGCCCTGAGAACCATCACGGTTAGTCAGATTTTCCTGATTTTCCAGTCAATGTTGTTAAAGGAGAAATGACTTCCCTGCATGTACAACCAAGGATACATGGCCAGGGACATACTATTATGAGCTTATATAAAAACTGCAGAAATTCACAGTATCTTTAATATTAATGCTGTAAATTGAATTTAAAGGGGTTTTTAACTTCAGTCAGCAGGTAATTGATCACTATCTGTAACTACTTGTATAGGGAACTAATAGATAATAATAAATGGCTCTTTGATCTACTAGGGAAAAAGATGTAACAGCACCCAGTGGGAAGGACTGGAAGCTAAGCTCCTGCATAGCAGAAATAAGGTAAAACATTTTTATTTTTGTTTTCCCAGTGTTTAATTGTGATTGGATTTTCATTAATGAATGTATTAAAAAAGAATGGCTTTTTAAAAGACAGCTCATCTTCAGCCAGAGCTCTTACCTGGAAGGAGTTATTTCAGGAAGGTTATATATGGCCTCTGTGCAAGGGTTAGTTAGTCTAGATAGATTTATGATTTCCTCTTTGCCTTAATCTAAAAACCATTAAAGTATGGTATCATTCAGAGAAGTAATTGCCTAGTTAAAACCGTGTTAGCTTTATTCTAAATGCATAAAGGACCAACAGCTAGAGACTTTTCCTCACTTCTTAAGTAAGTGTATAGGTTTTTTCTACAAGCTTTTTTCATCTTTCCCTTGTTCTTCATATCTTGAAAATGTACACTACTGCTATTTTTGGACAAGGTTACAAGAGAAAGGAGACAGATTTTCTCATTTTGGTTGTCAGTCCTGGAAAAAACTACCAAAATGTAACAAAACTCTTAGTAAAGCACTCTGATATATCTAGTCACATACCTTTAGCATCCAATTGAATGAATCTCCCAAGCTGGTCCATGAGGCTGTGCTTATTTCAGTAAGGAAGGAATGGATAACAAGCTGCCTTATCACTGTGATCATTGCTAGGTAATGGCTTTTATAGAAAACTAAATGGGAGGTGATACTCGATGACACGTAACACCGGGCAATTTACCTGCCGGGGTTGCTATGTTTTGCCTTTAAATAACATGGTCTGCAACATAAAAGAGAAGATTATTTTTATTGCAGGATCAGATGTACATATTTATATACATTTCAAGTACATATTATACTAATAATAGTACAAGATCAGGCTCATCTTGTGTGTTGCATCACCTTGCAAATTTCTTTCATATTTTTTCCTTTTATTTTAGAAAGACCAAACACCTTCACTAAAATACTGCGCTGTTCAGAACTGAATAGATTCTCTCTAAGTAGATAAGGAGCCCTTCCTGGTCTGGAGGGCAATAAATGTTTACCACTAGGTTCCCACCAGCAGCAGGATACAGTTCATCCACACTTTGAACAGCTGTCTTCATAACCAGCTCCAGATTTCATGTTCTTGTGGGCTTTAGCAAAAATGAGCTGTTATTCCTGAGAACTAACCCTGTTGGTGAGGATGAAAATGCATGCAGATTCAATCGTTCCAGTAACTCCTTATGAAAAAGGACAGAGACTGCTTTTGTGTTAGATGTGTGGTATGATCTTGCTTGAAATTTGTTTCAAGGAAAGAACTGAGCATCTAATAAAAGGCAATAAAAACACTAGAAAATTCAGATCTGTGATGTGCTTGATCAATGCTTTAGGAAATAATAATTAAAAAAACCCCTTCACATTCCTTCTCTGATCTGCAGGGGATGGGAATGGCTGCTGCTTCTTTCATTCACTCTCTTAGTAATGGTCCAGTTGATTGCCCACAGTGTTCTTGGGTTATCAAGTGTATTAGCATGGCCTCTCAGTGCCTCCCTGTCTAGTTTGCTGACTGTTTTCTGCCCATGTTGCTCAAGATACAAGCTGCAAGGTAAAGCACTGAACTCCATTTAGTCATTCCCGTCTGACAAGCAGAAGATTTCTGTACTCAGCTTCTTGGAAATCCCAGCTCTGTTTGTCACTTTTGCCTCATGAGGTTCTCTGCTGGAGCAAGCTTTGTACAGCACTTGTGTTCACTCAAGCAGTGAAGTGCTTAACAGTAAACTGTTTTTCAACATCTGTATGTAACTCAACCACATCTAATGCGCTGCCGAGCAGTTAGCTGCAGGTCCGTTGAGTCCTATTAATGCAAACCACTCTAATTCACAGAATCCAGACAACGCCTCTTGCTTGAGTTGCTTGAGTTCTTAAAGCAAATTATGTCGGTCTTTTATACTGCTATGTGCATACGATTAAGAAGTACAAACTGTAAGTTGCTCTCTACACAGCAAATGCCATTCATCTTACTGTTTTTTTAAAAAAAAAATCTGTGAGTTGATGTCTTACAAAGAGTCTTTATGCTTATACAATACTTTAGACGAATGTGGCTTGTGTTCTCTGGTTATATTTTACAAAAAAAATTACTTTTTAAAATTTTCTTTCTTTATGGTTGTTTTACATTAATTCTTAAACAAGTACTAGGGGGCGAAGACCAGCCATCTTGTATTTGTTCATCTTTCCCAAATGGCTTGCACAAATAACTTTCAGGTTATAAATTGGTCACAGGGAGCTTGGTTTGTCTGCTCACTCCTTGCAGTGTGTATCTGGTTATTTAAACAGCACATTCCCTGATACTTCATGCAGTAATGGTTAGGAAAACCAACCAATGACAGAGATGGTCATGATTTTTTGTATTCATACATATTGTAAATCTTGTACTCAAAATGTTATTTGAAGTCAGTCCTCAGTGCTGTTCAGTTCTTCTCTTATGGTGCTAAATTTAAAAAAAATGCTGCAGCCAGTGTAACCACATGGCTATTTGCTGAGACAAATTGATAGTGTGTTTCTGATAAAGTTATTTCTTTATACCCTAGTTGTAGCAAAATATCTTGTAGGAATTCTTATGGGCTGCTGAGAGAAAATACACACATACACACACACAAATAGGTATTGGGTGCATATTTAGCTCTCATTGGACAATTTTTTCTTCTAGAAAATATGTTTCGTTCCAGGTTCTGTTTCATTGCATGAGGCTCTGTAAGTGCTTTATCAACATTAATGCTTCTTACAATGTTCTGCTTAGCTCTCTTTTTTAATAGAAACATCTCAAATATTATCTCCTTTTAAGACAGAGCAAGTAATGCATTTGCTAATATAGCAGACTGCAAATACTTAATTCATGCAAAAAATACTAGCAAAAGAGGAAAAACAGAGCAGAAAAAAAGGAGATGATCACCATCTGGACCGTTATAATGCATTGTCATTGCCATTTCATGGCAAATGCTGAGTTATGTGGAAAATGGTAACTAATTGTATATGCAAGCCTCTGTCTTGCTCCTTCCTTCAATGCAGGTACATCAGTGGATTCAGCAACGGAAGCGGGGGGCGGTGGGTGCAGAAGAAGAGGCTCAAAGAGAGTTTGAGGACTCATTGGGTCTGTCTCTGCATTGAGGCAGAATCAGCTATCACAGGAGAAATTATAAGCTCTCATCAATGTTTTCTAGTGCTCTACAGATACTAGAAATTTCTTTATTTTTTGTTTTCTGATGTCTGTGTTACCTTGCCATAATTTAAACTGGTTACTCCTTTTCCCATCCCCTTGTATATGGAAAATTGTTTATTACTCTTCCCTTTGAAGGAAAGGTGTTTATCACTTTTCCCCCACAATCTTCTCTTAGTTATACAGGCCAAGTATAATTCTTTCCATCTCTTTTAATGGGTCGTATTTTCTACATCAAAGATTCGTTGTTCTTGCCATTTTCTTCTGAGCCCTTACCAAGTGGTCTTCATCTTTCTTGAAGAGTGGTGCCCAAGACATAATACAACAGACAAATTCTTTCCGATGCTGGAAAGGAGGGTTTCTATGCCATGTAGAAAGTTTCCATTTAAAATTTCCAGTATAAAATTTGCTCTTTTCACAGTTTTGGCTTTTGTTGTTGAAGATGTTATTTTTGAATAACTGAAACATCCAGATAATTTCTAAAGAATTTCTTATTTGCTAGTTTGGTTATCACGGCTGAAGTTCAAAAGTACTACTCTTTGCATCACTGAAGCTGCACATTATTTATTTCAGTGCATTAAGATAATTTTGAATTCTAGCCCCAATCTGCCAACATGCTATTATACCTTCCAGGCGGTTCTCATTTGTCAATTTAAGAAGTGTACAACCTATTCTGTCATCCAAGCCATTAATGATAATACTGAATAGCAGCAGATTAGCAAATTGTTATCAGCGTTTGTCCTGAACCACCCCTTTGCACTTGCTAGCCAGCTGTACCATGGAGTAAACAGTAGCACGAACTGAGCCACGTGGAGGCATGGGAGTAGAGCTTATGGCTCCAGATTTTGACTTCACTGTACCTGACTGGTAACCAGGCTTCAGGTGTCCAGGATGGGAAAAACAACAGCCTTCCTATACTAAAGCATTGCACCTTGCAGTGTGTGGCTGCAAGGCATTAAAAGAGGATAGGTTTGCCTTGGGACAACTCTGTGGCATGTATTCAAACTATGTTGTTTTTCCTAAGTTTATAGTTTTGGCTGATATTGATACAATTCATTGATGAAAGGAGGAAGTTTTGGCAATAACAGTGAAAGAACATTTTCTCCATACTTGAGAAATAATTATCAGTCAGAACATGAGGAAGATGAGTTGTTCCTCTGGGACAATTCAGAGAGCAGGCTGCTTCACCGTCGGAGTACAGCTCGCAGACAACCCGTGAAAGCACAATCAGCATGAGTGCTGTATTTTTAGAGAATACAGGTGTAGGAGGAACTGGTGGTAATCTAGGAAGAGTTCCTCTTTAAGCACAGCTTGGGGCAGGAGATTTGGTACCAGTATTAACAGGGGCAGATACTGTACAATGTGAAAGAAATTCTGCTGCATTCTGCTGAGCCACAAATGATAGACAGCAGGGGGGGGATTGTGCTGGATGTGTGAAACATAAATGGAAGTTAAATGTATGCTGGCAAGTGACGACACAGTTCTTTGTGTTTAAGAAGTAGAACAAATACAATATTTAAAAAAAAAAGAAATAAAATCCTTGCAGCACTATCTCTTCTCTTTGTTTGTAGTTTGCAAGACCTTGAGCTCTGTTCCTCCCCCAGGTACAAATGTCTGATTGGATTATTAATATTGCATCAACTTTAAGCTTGTTTGTTTTAGCCTTGAGTCACTAAATTTTATTTTTCTTAAACCCGACTGTTAATTTCAAATGCTAGCTAAATAGCAAGTCCAGTTTTGAAAATTACAAAACACTCATTTGAGCAGAGGACATGTTTTGGTGCCAGATTTGTCTTCTCCTCTTCACCTTCCTTTTATGTGTCTTTATTCACCCGTCTATCTCTTGTTATATTATTAAATTGGCTGGGGAAGTGATTTTTGTTCAGTGCTTGTATAGAAGCCAGCACAGTGACTTTCTGGCTTAGGTTACTAGGTGCTTCCCCTGTGCAATTTGGGTTGCACCTTGTCAACCAAAACCTGCCAGTAGCTGCTGTAGTGCATTTCACTATTATAGTTCCAGGCTTGTTGTCCAAGCGACAAATTCTTTCATCACTATAATTTTACGGAACTAACACTGCTCACATCTATACATCAAAAAGATTTGCCTTTTGAATGCTTCATCTCAAAAAGGTCACAACAGAATCTGCACAGGTGCAGAAAAGGGTGACTGGGACTATAAAGGTATAGTACAGTTGTTTCTCATAAGCTCATAAGCCATAACTTAGTACCAAACAGAAATTAAAATTACCTGATTACTTGCCAGGAAGTTTGAAACTAGCACAGGGAAATACTCTTTCACCTGATATGCACTTCAATTATGGAACTCATTGCTGCAGGCTGTGGATTCATAGAAGAAGGGTTATTAAAGGCAAGGACACAGGTATCCTAGGAAGTCCTGGACTATCAACACTGGAAAGTTAGATGGATATACTGGGGAAATCATCTCACGGAAAAAGCTTGCTTTTTAGTCTTTTGTTTTGGTTTTTTTAAAAAAATGTTTGATTGTTTGTTTTGTTCTAATATCTCTTCCCAAGACATCTGCTACTTTCTAGTAGAAACTCTTCAGCATGGCATGACATACTCGGATCTTTTATCCAACTCACTGCAGCCACTGTTACGCAGGTAGAAGCCATCTGTGCTGGATAACTCCTATTCTGTAATTCTGGGACAACAATGTTGGGAAGCTTCAAGCGTCACTTGTTTGTAGCCAGAAGGTCTCCAAGCTCTTTGTTCAAGTTAATGAACATTGGAAAAACAAATTGATCTGTGATGATTTTGTAATCAGAATGAGAGTCTGAGCAGAAGAATGGGTGACACCCTCCAAACCATTTGTGTGTGCATTTTTTCTTCTCCATAAGTGATTTCGTGTAGGATAACTTGAGATTTGACTTGGGTGAACAGGTCACTTCTAATTTAGTAGGAGAGAAGACTCTTGTGGATTCATGACAATACATAGGATGTCATTCTTACTTAGCTGTCCTCATCAGACTAATGTTTTAGACATAGAGCCCCACACAATAAGAACATACAGACTCTTGGCTCCAGCTGTATCTACAAAACATACTACAGGCCATTTCTGCCTTACATCAAACCTCCCCTTGGCCAGGCTAGAGGGGGGCTCCCTTTTTGCCCGTATGAATCACTTCTCAATCCAAGTAGGTTCAGTTTGCCTCTGCTCTGCAACCTTGTTGCAGCTGAGATGAGCAAAGCTAGCCCAGCCACCCCATGCCCGCCTGGGGAAGGGGAGGCAAGCGGGAAGGGGATGAGGGTGGATTAAGAAGGGTGCTTAACAATTCCTGTGCTTGGTCATGAAGGCCATGACAGTTCTTTTGAAGGCCACAAAGTGCAGTTCTGGGAAGCTCTGGGGTTTTTTCTGCTGTGTTTAACTGTTTATCTTGTATTCACCCCAGTCACAAAACAGAACATTCTCACTGTCTGCTGAAGGTTAGAGTCCTCTGATATGTTTCTGGGATGAACAGAAGTCTTTCTGTCTGACTTTCATGCTTTGAAAGTAAATAAACAAATAACTAAATAATAGCTCAAGGGCACAGACACACTCTTGGTTTTCATAGCCTTGCTCAGTCATCCACAGCACGAACAGCAAGTTGTGTGTGTGGTTACATCTGCTTCTATGTGGTTCTGAGTGTTCAGCATGAAAAAGGGAAATCATGGTGCATTTTGAGGAAAAAAGTAATACCATCAATTAAAATTAAGGTTACGTTTTGCTTTCAGATATATTCACACAGAAGAGCTTTTTTCATCAAGACTCGTTTATGATTATGCTAGTATGAAGAGATGGCAAAGTAGCTGTAAAATCTCTGTCAGGGCATAAAGGCCACTCAAACCACTCAAAGAAAAATCAGGTCCCTACAGTGAGCCCTAAATTTGAGCAGCATGGCAGAAGTACATCTATTTCTAAGGGTGTCCACAGCCATGCCAGAGTTTAAGGCTCTGAGCCGATCCAAACCTGAAGGCTCTTTTAATCTGTGCTATCATCTACACTGCCAACAGAGCATTTCATAATCAGGTAGTACAAGTCACTTTTAAAAAATTTTTTTAGTACCAAGTTCATTAAACACTTGTGAAGCCTCACTGAGATCAGATGAAGGCAGCCAGTAAGATGAATGAATGATAGTTCTGTATTGTCTAAGGTTTTGTTTCAGGGGTTTTCAAGTCCTCATTAAGACCTCTTTTTCCACTGATCTTGGATAGTTTGAGGTCTGTTGGAACAGTTAGAGAGCAGAACTCAGCTAGTGTGAGATTAAATTTCTTTAAATGAATGGTTGCAAGAATAATATTATCCATAATATTACCCAGCTTTTCAGGACATGGTCAGTCTACAGAGCTTGCCCTAGCTAGATACACAATGCAGGTAGGAGTTACCAACCTTAAGTCCCATGCTCGTTTTTGCTTCTTTCTATAAAACAGGAATACAGTGGTCTCATTTTTTTTCTTGTTTTTGAGACAGGGCAAGGGAGAGGTAAGGCTTTTGCTCAAGAAGTTAACATGAAGCCACTTCCAACATTTCTAATTTTCAAAGTGAAACATGGACTGTTAAATTACTGCAGCATCAGATCAGACTGATTGAACCTATGCACATTTTAGATTGAACATTTATTTCAATCGGGTTTACCTATGAGAGATAGAAAAGACAGAGCAAATTGTTTCTGGTTTGTGTGCAAAATCAGAGATTTCATATACTTTGCCTGGTAAACATGGATTTGCATTTAATGCAAAGAATATAGTCTGTAGTATTCACTCTACAAAGTATATACAATGTATAGAGTATGTATTTTAGATGCTAAAAACATTTTAAAATAAATTTACTAGGTAGTCTTTTTTTCTTAAACACTTATTTGATTTTTGCTTCTCATAAAAATACAGAACTTGAGCTTACCATCTTCATTCTGCATTGTGTATGAAAGTAACAGCTTACTTATTTTTTATTATCTCTGCCATGGAAAGGAATTGTTAAATTGTTGGGGCTTTTCTAGGATCTGAGTGAATATTTTGATAACAGTGTTTCATGTAGTGACAGCACTGCAAAAAATATTTTTGTTTCTTATTTTTAATGAAAGCATGATGTTGTACAAACATGGTTAGAGGAATGTATTTGTGGCCCAAGTGTGGGCTTGAAACAAACTGCTCGTGTTTCTTTTTTCCAACGTCTTTGCAGTTTTCTGATGATTTGGAGAATCATATTTTTGAATCCTCTCATGTATGTCATAAGGTTCTTGATTGCTAGTGAAATACAAGAGGAACTGATGGAAAGGCAGATATTGGTGAAAAAGGACTCAGAGACACTTGGGAATGTTCTCTCAGCAGGAGGATCCTGGGGTTAGCCAAATGCACCAGCGCAAGAGTTTTAACAGGAGAAAATGAACCTGGTCATCAAGCAAGAGCGATGAGTAGTGAATGGATTTTATTTGGATTGTCAAGTTTCACAGGTGTCACTAGGCTGGTGTTTTTTAGGATGGAGGTGCTTTGGGACCAGTCAGCTATGAGGTCCCTAAACAGGGAGTTTGAACATGTTGGAAATACTGGAAATAACTTTCTAAATCATTGTAGTCTGGCTGATTTTATTTGATTGACTGAAGCTTGTCTGTTGCTGAATCAGAAGGGGAGTTTGTATAGTGCTTGGTTCAGATAGTATCCTCAGCTAGATTTCCAGTGAGTTTGGTAACCCTGAACAGATTAAGGGTAGTATTACTTCCCAAATAGGGAGTTAATGTTTTGTTAAGCACGGAGTTTAAAAGGGCTCTGATACTTCAAAGTCCTTCGCCTACTGAGTGGCAATGTAAAGGTTGCAAGTCAGAGACCATTGCTCTGGAAGTTTATTGTTCTCTGTGTCCCACAGAAGAAACCAAAACTACACAAGAAGACAGACAGTAACTTCTTCGGTGAGGTTAAGAGTTCAATATTTTTAAACTGTCCTCATTTTTGCTAGGTTCACACTCTTTCTTTGCTTGTGCCATGAGAAAAGGTAACAGAAAGTTTGATTTCGCTGTGGAGGCTCAGCCTGGATGTTTCAGGTGAAGGGGTATAGAAATGACAAGATAAACCTTCCTTGTTCATGCCCTTGAGATCTGTGGATGTGAGAGATTATTTCATTTGTAATCAAGCTGTTTGAGTGCAAATGGGATGGTGAAAAGCACAGTTTTCAACATTTAATTTCTGAAGTATGTGCCAGTGTACAGTCTTCACTTTCATCTCTACTTGCTTGCATCCTGAGCAGATGTATGGATGTGTGTGGTGAGGGGATTGTTTTCCTCTGTCAGGTTTTACATCATGAAGGAAGAACAACTTGACCTTGTTTGATGGGTTGCCTTGGTGGAGTCCTACTTTTCTTGTGGCTTAGCTTAGGTTTTAGCTAATATTTGTATAGCCTGACATAGGGCATCTGGCTGAGCAGGGTATACATCCCATCACCCACATACTGCGTATGACTTTTTTTATGAGCCAGCTACTCTTAAGTGACTAGAACAGCTGAAACCCCTACACAGACACCACTAAGCGGAGTAAGTCTTGCAGAGAGCAAATGGTCTGGGGTCACAGGGGCCCTGTAGCTTTGTTTGCAGTAAAACTGAGCATTAACTTTTTTTCCAGAAAAGGCTGGCAGGCAGGAGAGAAGTGCATACTAGTTACATGTTACTTCATTGTGTGTTAAGCTGATGATTAAATAGAATTGAGTAACATTTGTCAATAAATGAGAGTGAAACTTTTGCGTGAGGAAATAAAATTAAGAAATTGTCATGCATTAAACCACTGGAAAAATAGCATGAGAAGATCTACATGATTATTTTTAGTCCTTTTAGTTAATATGTGTGCATTTTTTGAAAGTGTGTGTATTACTTGAAATCTCTTGCAAGCATTATTCAGTCTGCCACAGAGATGTGTTCTCCTTCCCTTTCCCCACCCTTTCCTTTTCCATATGTTTCATTCTTTAAACTTAAAAGTATCTTGATATCTTGACACAAGGGGCTGCAAGTTAAAAACCTACTTTAACAACTCCTGAATTTATTAAATATTGCCTTTTTCTCACACACAGACCTCTCATTGACTTACCCTTTACAGCAGCCTTCATCTCCAAAGAAGCAACGGGCAGAAACCTTGCAGTAAAAAGCCCAAAAAGTGTGTGCCATAGGACAAAGCAAGTATGCCAGCCATTCCTGTTTTGACTGATTGAAAAAAAAAAAAACAAACCTGGAGAGCCAACAACACACGGACTTATTGACCTTTGTGCTGCGATAGTTTCTGTGATTATTGAATAGCGGGGATGGGCTGAGGGCTAAGGAAGAGAATTTGGGGGTTGGCCTAGGTGGTGAGATAAGGTTACATATAAGGCGGCTGCAGTGCATTTGGGAACACTAACAAAGTATATTCCCTGGTGCGCAGCTCAGCGAGTTTGGATCCTGGAATCATGAGCGGGTGCCCCTTCGCAGGGAACAATTACCTGTGAGTCCCTCGTCCCTGTGTTTTGCTTCATAATGTCAGTTCAAACGATGTAATGTTAATGTAAAATATGAAAACTCAGAGGGGAATTAATGATTATCAACAAATAGACTGTTGTAGCTGTCGCTAAAGGAAAAGAGAATGTACAAGGACTTGTCTGAGCATTTGTTATTTGATGAACTAGATGTAATGCTACCAGCTGTTACTGTGACAAGAGGTATTTCAGGTGTACTGTTTTTCTCAAAAGCCTGCTTTAGTGGTTCAGTTTCTCAAAACAAAGCATTGTTTGAATTGTAGATGCATCTGTTAGTAAAAAGGCATGTATATTCATAGTTCTTTAATTAGTTTATATAGTTACTTAATTTTCTTAGATCTAATTTTAGCAAGCTATCTTTGGAAGATGAAAAAGATGACAAATCACAAGAAGGGATAAATAAAGCCAGCAAAGGTGGACTTGTCTATGGAGACTACCTACAAGTAAGTTTAATGATTTCATGTTTACTGCCCTGGTCGCTCTTAAGACTTGAGCCAGGACCTGTGATTGACACTTCTCCCAGCAGTCAGCCGGTCACTAAGAAAGACAGGTGTCCAAGTGCCCTTCGTCTACCTGAGCTCTCTACATGTAGTCACAGGCGCAGGTGCCTGTCTCAGCTGGGATGGTGCAGGTGGACTGTGGGATAGCTTCTCAAACTGCAGGGAAGTTGGATATTTTGGGGGCTTTGGTAGGGGACTATTTATATTGGTAAACCTAAACTGTGAAGTGGTGCACCACAAAAGGCTTTCTTTGGTCAGACCATCACCACTTGGCAATTTTTCCACATCAGCAGGCCATGTGCAACTTCCCCGAATTATTGCACGAAAGCCCAGAATATTTGGCTGGAAAAATGTATTGCAGAAATCTAGGGGGTGGGTTGATGACTAGGGGGGGACACAAAAAAATCCCAAACAAAAAACTGCAACAACTAGAAGTAGTTAATGAATAAGTAAAAATTAAATGCCATAAGTAATAAAAGAATCCAGACCTTGTTTGTTTGTTTGTTTGTTTTGGTGAGAGCATGAACTGAAGTGAGCGGAATTACTCTGTGCTTGTGAACAGAAGATTGATTTGTTGACATACTATATGCAATCTTGCAAATATTCATTTTAAAACAACTATGATTGGATTGTAAATTTGACTCAGTAAAAAAATCAATAATGCCAGAACTGAAATAACTAGTACAGCCTCAAATCAGAGCTCTTGTACAGATGTTATTGCATGATTACGCACAATTTTGCTATAGGAACTCCGTTTTCATGGAACACGACAGTATAGATGTAAGATCTGGAAAACATGCTGGATATTTTGTTTTCTCTTTTTTTATAATTAAAAATACCCTTAAAATGATTTTCTAAACTTTATTGCTTGAGGTACCTAAACGTTCCATTTTAGGCAAGATTTTTTTAAAATTAAAAAGTAAAAGTGACACCTAAGACTATTTAGTCTAACTTCTCGTACAACCTGGAATATGAGGCCTATATATAAATATTTTTAATAATATCCTTAAGTATTAGCTCTACACGGTAGGACTACCATTGCTAATAGCAAAATTGAGAGCTTTACAGAACAGTCTTATCTTTATTTTTAAGCTGAACAAAATATTGAATGCTCAAGAACTTCAGAGTGAGAAGAAAGGAAACAAAATCCATGATGAGCATCTTTTCATTGTGACACATCAAGGTAAGTGGCTGGGAGGAGTTCAGTGGTGGTTGACTGGCATTTTTGCCACAGGGAGTTATTCAATGCTAAAGCATGCAATACACAATTTGTTTTCATTTTAGACACAATCACTACAACTGCTCTGTCTTTCATCTGCATTTATATTTATATGTATCCCTATACCATTTGTAAGGCTGTAATCAACTCTATGCTTATGAAGCCATAAGTATAACCTTTGGATTTGGTACACCAAGATTTGGATGGTTCTGTTTCTACAGAAATTAAGGTGGTGAATTTCACTCCCCGTCTGAGTAATAGGCTGCTATGCAGTTTATTGTAGGCAAATTTTGTGTCTTGGCTTGTGCCTTCTCTGAAACTTCAATTTTAACCATCTAGAGGCTGTCTAGAAGGCAGCATACTGGTTAGGCGCTCCCTAAATGCTAATATCCACATGTTTTGCAGGCACTGGCCTGATGACATTTTCCTGTTATTGACAGGAAACATGTAGATGACCTAAAGGTTGTAAGCAGCTCTGGGGTTAGCTTTTATTGGAGTATCAGATCTAGATATTCTCTTTCCCCCTTTTGTAATGAACATTCTGTACATCAAATATCTGATGTGTAAAACATGCTTTAAAAAAACCCGTTAACACTCTCGATGCTAGATTGTTTCATGTAACAGTTTAGGTAAAGGACAGCATACTGTAACAGGTAATTCGTTTGAGTTTCAGCATCTTTTGATACACCAGAAGTGTAAACGTAGGCTACTCATTTCAAATCAAAATGTAAGAGTTTTACTTCTTCAATGCTATGAAGAAAAAAAAAGTAATGTTGAAGTTAATGCTAACAATGCCTTTCTTGTAGCTTATGAACTTTGGTTTAAGCAGATTCTGTGGGAAATGGACTCTGTGCGGGTGATCTTTCAAAATGGCCACGTAAGTTAAAAGCAAATATTAATTTTGGGAAAATGCAACCCTCTCTTTCTCTTGCCTCCTGCCTTCCAGCCTGATATATTTGGGTTTACTAAAGCAACATGTGCTCTTTTTTAAAAACAGCATTAAAAAAACCCAATGAAATTTGGCTGAGTGGCTCTTATAGCCTGATAGTACAGACATTTGATCAACAAACTCTGATTTCCTCCTGAAGCCTGCCTTTTGTGTAGATCACTCTCCAAGACCAATTTCATTGGCCAAAATGCTCTCATACTCTCCTACTAGTACTGGATAACTGCAGAAACTTAACTTGGGAATATTCTACTGCAGAAAAAGCATGCTCAGAGGCAAAACCGAAAACCAGAGGGTTCACAGGTATTTTTATGTTGAAAAGTCACTTTTGCCTTTGTTCAATTTTTTGAAGTCCACTTATTATATCCTTCCATCCAATATCTGCTATACAAACGGAAAACTCTTTTCCGTAGTTGAGTATTATTAAATCCAACAGAAAAGCAATAATCAAAATCACAGTGTAAAATTGTATGAGAATTTCTGAAAATTACAAATGTAACAGGAATAGTTTGAACATCTCTGAATATTTGTCCAAAGCTAAACACACTTCATAATAATAGATAACAAAGGAAAACTCCTGACCTGATATTACAACCACAGAAAAAGGCTGACTGCATGTAATTTGAGAAATACCTTGAATAACACCATGAGCATGTATATACGAAGAAAATTTAAAACTAGACCAGGCTGAAAGAAGGAACCTTTTTATCATAATATCCAGTGAAAATGGTCTCTGTTGTCCTCCACATTCATAATTTTATTGGCTTTTTGGTTGAACATTATATCAAATTATAACTGATCAAAATCAGTTCTTAAGCAGAATAATTTTTCATTATTTATTTTTGTGAAAAATGAAACTTTGCTTATAATCAGAATTTGAAATGTCAGTGTTAAGTACTCAGCCAGGTGATTAAGGAAATGGTTATCATCTTTCTTTTCTGTAGTTTGATATTTCCTGGTTGCATGCCCAGGTCTTACAGAGAAGTTTAATCCCATTGAAACTAATAGGAATTTTAGCAGACTCCTCTGCAGGCAAGGTGTTCAACTTTTAGCCTGAAGGGCGCTTCTGTGTTTTCCATTTAGTATTTTCTATTTCCCACCAGCTGCAGTCTTCTCTGTTTTCTTCTGCTTGCTAATGCACATCTCTGATTAACATTTTAGATTTGCTCTCCTAATGTACCTCTCAGATTATTCTGCTTCTCAACTTTTAAGTACTTCTTTCCACACCTGCCTTATGACTTGTTCCTTCACAACAATAGAAATGGTTATCATAGACTCATAGAACACCAGGTTGGAAGGGACCTCAAGGATCATCTGGTCCAACCTTTCTAGGCAAGAGCACAGCCTAGACGAGGTGGCCCAGCACCCTGTCCAGCTGAGTCTTAAAAGTATCCAGCGTAGCGGAGTCGACCACTTCCCTGGGGAGATTATTCCAATGGCTGACTGTTCTCATTGTGAAAAGTCTCCCTCTTGTGTCCAGTCGGAATCTCCCTAAGAGTAACTTATACCCATATAAGAAGATTATCTATAGAAGTGATTATAATTAGTCATAGAAGTGATTATAATAGAAAGCATAATATAGTTATCTTATTATATCATATATCGTTAAGATCATATTATAATAATTGGAAATGATCATGATATAAATTATTCTGGTCTAGAATTTAATTTCCTGTGGTGACTTCTATTTCAGTCAAAAATGTAGAAAAAAAAAAATCTTATATATTTGGCCTAGTTGTAATGTATCACCAGTCAGAGAAAAACAGATTTCAATCTTTGAAAATTATCATTTCAGTTTTCAGTTAAAACAGGGCACTCTATTCAATAAGAGATTCTGCTGCTATGGATTTCATGTGGAAAGGACTTGGGAACTATAGTGATGTACAACAGTGAAAAGACCTGAAATAGGTAGGTAGGATATAAAGAGAACACCATTCTGTCTCATTATGATCTTTATTTTTTCTACAGGTAAGAGATGAGAGGAACATGCTGAAGGTTATTACTCGAATGAACAGAATTTCAATGATTCTGAAATTACTTGTGGAACAGTTCTCAGTTTTGGAAACTATGACTGCATTGGACTTCTTCGATTTCAGGTAAATAGTTACTAATCCTCCATGGTAATCCACAAGCTGGTAACTCCCATCTGTAGAACTGATTGTGACTTTTGCATGTGCCCTGGCAGCTTGTAGTACGTGCATCATTCAGCAAGGTGAGAGCATACCTTACGGACGCAACCATGACATTAGAGTGCAAGGGTCAGTAAACAAGTTGAGCGTGAGTGTGACTCCAGCATGCTCTGCAAAGAAGTACAAGATGTTTATGTGTGGTGCTGCTGAATGGTTTCAGAGTAAGAAGTTAAAACAATAGAAACAATAGAAATAGCTCACGGTTCTGTTAACAATTTACTTGAAACTTACCACTGCGCAGTTGCAGCCATATTCCATGGCAATCATAGAAGTGCTTGGGTGAGAGAAATGCTCTCTCCATAGATTATCAAATAGATATTTCAGCTGTCTTGGTTTGCATAGTGTTTCCTTGCTTCATGTTTTCAGTGGGTCTGCAGTGCTGGAGGCTTCAAGTGGCTGAATGAGGCATTGTTGTCTCTTCTTCTTTCTCCCCAGTAACTTCTGCTCTCCAGTAGCTGCCCAGTGTATTGCTGGGCCAGTGGTCGGTAGCTCCTCTGCCTTCTGCCCAGGCTTGCTTTGGGATCCCGTGGCTTGCCTCACTTCTCCCATGGCGTTTCTATCTCTTCCCTCACTTCAGCTAGGTCCTTCTACTGCACTACCATGTGCAACAGCTTCATCCACTGTCTGCCTTCCTGTTCTTGTTCTGCTTGTGTCACTGACCTGTCTGACTCACGACCTCAGTGCCGTCCAGCATCCCATCCACTTCTGCATTGTTTTAGTACCCTTTCCTTTCTGTCTTTTAATGTCCCCTAACTAGAAAGCACACAAAACTACAATATTGCTTCTCTTGGAAGTTTGAAACATCGGTATCATCTAGCATTACACTAAAGCAGCAGAAATCCATGGGCTAATCATCTGTTTTGATGCATTCTTGCTTCTGCTTTTCAACAACATACTGTCATTTGACAAGCAAACATGAGATCACATCAACGATCTGTTTCTGCCAAATCTTATATTTGCAATTCACAGTGCATTACAATTATCTAGTAATGTGGGATTTCAGATTATTTTTATTAATAATTTTTTTCAGCATGGTCAGGCGATTTAACTCTGAAGGAACCCCATTAATTAATCCCTCAAACGAAACCCACTAAATGTTTTTCTGAACATTATTCTGTTGTGTATATAGCAATTATTCTGCATAACAAGCCTATTTAAAATGCATTCATTGGCACTTTAATGATATGGAAATTTTTGTAATAGCTATTTGGGGTGAAACTGCTTATTCTGTCTGGAAAGGAAATGATATTCACTAACGTTTCCTCCTGTACACCACACACGCAAAGCTGCCATTTTAAAACACAGTACAGACATAAGTGTGTGTATATATCTGTGTATGCACAAACAATATATAGCTAGAAAATTAGAATATGTTATACATACATTGTAGTTGCGTTAAAATAGCTTGTTTTTTTTTCTTTTAACTGCAATCATATAAAAAAGCTCAGATATCTATTTGATATTTTTCAAATGTGAAATATGTATGTCTTTATTTTGTTGAGAACCAGAGAACCCCATCATTGTAAAATAACATGCTGTATTTTTGTATCTTCTTTTCTTCTGTTCCCAAAGATACTACCTAAGCCCAGCCTCAGGTTTTCAGAGCCTGCAGTTTCGCTTGCTAGAGAACAAAATTGGTGTTCCTCAAAGTCTGAGAGTCCCCTATAACAGAAGGCATTATCGTGACAACTTCAAGGGACAGGATTATGAACTACTGCTTAAATCAGAGCAAGAACCAACGCTACTGCAACTCGTGGAGGTAACAATGTCTGTAAGACCTTCCTTCATTTTCCCCCGTCTCCCAAGAATGTCCTTCATTTGTGTCAGTGACAAATTCTTCTTCCTTGAGAGACACAAGCATGCTGGCAATTTCCCAGTCAGTCGTGTTTTGAATTCTTACCAAATTTTGTATTGTATAAACCAATTGATTTTTCACAGCATTTCCTCTCGTCTGAAAAGTCTGACTGTTAAACTAGTAAATTGCATCGTGGAAGTATGAGCTAAGAATATAAATGTACCGTTTCATTCGCATTGTTTTTCATGACAATAAACCCTTTTTAGAAGAAAACTTTAAAAGTATTTCCACTGTTAGTGATGGCTATTAGAGAGGTTAAAAAAAAGAAAAGGGAAAACGACAACCCAAAATGGAAAGGAGAAAAGATGTTTAACAAATGTTTCATTATTACTTACCTTGATTTAATGACTTTGTCTCAAAGTTATGAATGACTCACAGTAATTTCTCTAACAACTCCTTTGTCATTTTTCTACACAAAATTAACATAACTTTCTAAAGCATAATGCAGTATAAACCTCAATAAAAGCATCCACTCTTATTAGCCCTATCCATCTCTCTAATGACACCTGACACAGAATATATAAGAAATTTCTCTAGCTTTTCTTCATTTGTTAAGACTTCATGCTCTTCTACCTTTCAGATGAGGAGCTAAATTAAGTGACCTCTAAAGGGAGTTTCACCATAAAGATTCTTAATTTTTTCCACCTCCTAATTTCATTTCCATTGTTAAAAGGAAATCAAAGAGAAAGCTTAGCTAACTGCCAAGTAAATTTGTGTCTTGTATTATCACTTATTTTGGTCTAAGCTAATGACAGACTGCTTGATCAGCATTCAGCCTGTCTGAGATGATAAAAATTGATTGTACAAGTAGATGGTTCTATATCTCCCTTCTGAGATTTATCTTTACAATTATCCTATATATGTGGTATCAGATTGTTTTCCTGTATCTACAAGAGCACTGGTTTTAAAGATACTCTTAGAATGAGACAGCTTTTGTCTTCCAACACTGGTCATTTACCTTGGAACATGTGGGTGTGTTTGCACAGCACCATTATGCAGGCATAAATCTTCTACGTAGACATGCTTACTCCAGCAATAAGCACCTCTACAGGATATTAAACCAGAACAACTGTAGTAGTATAATTTATGTTGCTATAACTTGTAATTCTAGGGTCATGTGCTTGCATTATTGAAGTCTGAACACGTCATTATTGTTATTGTTATTGTTATTGTTATTAAAGGCATGGCTGGAAAGAACGCCAGGACTTGACGCAGAAGGATTTGATTTCTGGGGACAACTTGAAGTGAATGTTTTAAAAGGTCTAGAAGAGGAATTTGCCTTGGTGCAGGTATATAATGTACTCTTGATCTAGCTACAAGCAACGACAGCTGGTACAATGACATCCTGACATAAATCTGACTTTTGGCCCAATCACAGTTTCTCACTCACTTCACTTAATGTTCAGCAGCTTCTGTCTGCAAGAAGCAGAAAAAATGGCAAACTTTTCCAGGAAATCTGAATAAGTTTGTAATTTGACATTTAAAATGGTTTCAAACATGTGAATCATGGATGATTTTGATTGCAAAAGGAAAGGGATAGTATCAATGGAAGGGTTGAAATTGATTTTACTGAAACTACAACTTCACCTTTAGTTAGTACTTGCATCTACAGTTCAGAGTAAAACTCCACAAAGTTTGGGCCCATGAGCTGTGAGTATGGAATGTCACTATAAATGGCCCATTTCTATTTTGCAGTATGTTGCAATTTGCTGCTATGTGATCATTTAAATTACACTGGCAAATAAGCACAAGAAAATCCCCGAATATTGTAAGACCTATAGCTTTAAGTAAATTTTTTAATGGAAAAAACACCATAACATAAGAATTAACCAATTTCCTGAGAATACCTGTTTACCACTTTCTAACTTATCTAAACTTTTTTTTATTTACAATTTTCTTACCCATAGCTGTGCAAGGATGTCTTCTTTTTGCCTTGGGAAAAAAAAAATCAGACTTCAAACAAATAAAGATTAAGTGTTTTAAGGCCTCTAGACCTAAACAAAAGTGATAAGCTGCCAGTTTGTTTGAATGTTCATTCATCTAAATTATGTTGACAGCTATTTAATTGTACCTTTTGTGGTAATTGTGTTTTTTAAAGGACAGTGACTCAGTGACTCATCTGCCTTGTTTGAAAATACAGTTCTTACATTTAAGACGTAAACTTACAGAGTATTTATGATGAAAATAGAAGTTACATCATGGGTCATTCAAGCACTTAATTTTCCCTATTGAATTCTAAAACCTGTTTTTGTTTTAAATATCAAAGGCCAAACCAGAATCAGAAGAAAAAGATGACTTATTATCTGAATTCCAAAAACAGAAAGAGGTATTACTTTCGTTATTTGATGAAAAACGCCATGAACACCTGCTTAGTAAAGGTAGATAGTATTAATATGTCAATATGCATTTTTTTTTTTTTTATACATGATACATATAATCACATAGTAGCATTAAATTTGCAGAAGAATCAGATACAAACTAAGGACACTTGTATGTTGCAGGAGAAAGACGACTGTCTTATAAAGCACTGAAGGGTGCCTTAATGATCTACTTCTACAGGTAACGTTAGAAGATATACCTTTAATGCTTACTGGCAGGAGAGGTGAAGGTTAAGGAAAGCAGCACAGGTTTATTTAGATTGGAACAGGCCTTGGAAAGTAATCATCTAGTCCAACCCTCCACAAAAACCCAGATTAGATCCAACTTGAAGGTCAGATCAGGCTGCTCATGGCTGTGTCCGGTTCAGTTTTGAGTATCTTCAAGGATGGAGATTACATAGCCTCTCCAAGCAGCCAGTTCGTGTCTGACCAGATGCTGTTCCTCAGATTAAAACTAGCAAATGCCTTGTTCAAACTGTTCTACAAAGTGTCTTAGAAAGATTTAGAGTATTTTTCCAAGTATGAGGGAAAAGGCACAGATGGAGATTTACATGGCAGAAGCATTTGTTAGAATATCTACTGACATTTCAACAGCCATTTAGGAAAAATATACATTGTTACTGTTATGCATCGGTGAAGCGATACTTCAAAAACTACAGTGTATCATAAAAGGTCTCACTGTCTTCTCTTTCATTTTCCAAGGGAGGAGCCTCGTTTTCAGGTTCCCTTTCAGCTTCTTACCTCCCTTATGGATATCGATGTGCTCATGACCAAATGGAGATGTGAGTTTCACTTTTTGACCGTGCCACTCCCTCTTTTAGATGCAAGTAAACTGTTCCGTTTCACCCCCTTTTAGACAAGTTATAGCCAGAGTTTTAGAATTGAGCTTCTGAGTTCATCCTTTAGGAATGACTTTTTTTTGTTTGTACTTCAGCCAAGAGGAGAGATGAACAGCTTCTTCCGTGATCATTAGATACATAGGTATAGCTATCACTTCCACGACATGCTTTAAGTTAGGTGAACAATTTTATTTAAAGGACAGGTATATATTTTCCAATGTCGTGACAACTCTTCATATGCAAACATTCCTTCTGCTCCTTCCCTATCTAGACATCCATAAATGAATGTATTAATTCTGTATTAACAGAGCATGATAATGTATAATAATTAGTGTATTCATTCTGTACTAAAATAATTTTATATTAGTTGACTGAAGAGTGGTATAATTAACTCCTGCATTGCTGAAGACCTAGTAGTTCTGTATCTCTGTAAATACCTCTGTATGATCCTTAATATTTCACTGATGTACCTTGATGTGACCCTTTGGTTATATCCTAACACTGAACATATGCTATGTCCTTCTTTTGTGTTACTTAGATAACCACGTCTGCATGGTGCACAGAATGATTGGCAGCAAGGCTGGCACCGGAGGCTCATCAGGCTACCAGTATTTGCGCTCCACAGTGAGGTAAGAATAATGCGTTTCCCCCATTACCTGCAATAACGCAGTTTGTAGACACCGTACTGCCAGGAGACAGATTTCAGTCAGGCGGCTCATTGGAGGCCAGAGGAATTTAAAACGGATGGTCGGGGCCTGAGCACAGAACTCTCCGAATCGGTAGGACTTTTTTTTATACACCAAATTTGAGGATTCAGCTAGTTAGACAATTCATGCTTTTTAGCTGCAACTATGTCCTGACAGTCCTGAACCACATTGTGTCAAAAAGCACAAGGATATTTAAAATGCCCTCTTCTAAGAGGACCTTGCTTGAGGTTTGCTTTCAGAGAGAAACCGTACGTAGCTAGTAGCTGCCATGTATGGCTGTGGGCAACGATTCCCATCACAACCATCGTAACGGAGGGTGGAATAGAAAGCAGACGGTTAGATTGAATTCGGAGATTAAAGGTTCCCTGTCTTTCAGCAAGCCTTCTCACTCTTCCTTAAGTTCAAGCTAACATTCTTCCTAGATAAATTCTACTTCGTATCTACCATGAGAGTCAAGGTCTGGAGATTATATCCTACATACTCTGCATTTTCAGATGTGACTATAGCAACCGTATTTCCTTTTTAAGTCTAATCTGCTATGCCCTAGAAACAGTTAGGATTGGATTCTTACTGTGGAACATTCAGGAGGAAGGTTAGTGCAGAAACCTTATTAAATAAATAAAAGAGATGGAATGATTCCTGAGGATTTTGAAATTATGGCCTTCCGTGCCAATATAGCAGTATTAATTGTTCCCGATTGTCTTTTTCAGCGACAGATATAAGGTGTTTGTGGATTTGTTCAATCTTTCAACGTTTCTAGTGCCAAGACACTGGATACCAAAGATGAACCCAACCATTCATAAATTCCTTTATACGGCAGAATACTGTGACAGCTCCTATTTTAGCAGCGATGATTCTGACTAGCCTGCCTTTCTAGACGGGTTGCTGTGAAGAACTTCAGGACTTTCACCTCGAGTGGTGCTATCCCTCAAATGTAACAGCTATTCTCATGCAGTGTGGGTGTGTAAATATGTATTTATGTATGACAGCTATGTGAATAGTATGATCAGTTTATGGAAGAAACTTAATTGTTTGTAGAAAAAACAATCTTATATTAAGACTAAAATGATACCCCAATTCAACTCAATGACCAATTTAACTCTTAGTTGGCTTTTTAAAACCTACACCTAGAGAGAGCGAGGAAATTATACAGAATTATCATGATCATGTCTTATTTGTACATATTTTTGTATCTGTTTGTTTGTCTAATGGCTGTTAGTAACTTCCTACTTCTAGTTGAGGATGTAATTAGTCTCATCACCTTCAGCAGAACATTAGTTTCTGAGCTCTAGTGGAATTTCAAAAGGAATGTTGGGTTAAGAGTCTCAAAAGCTGGATTTAAAAAAATATTAAGTCCTGAACCTATAGACACCCAAGCCTCTTGAACTTTTACATACATCAGGAATAATGTTACTATCTACGGGTTGTTACATGTGAATGTAAATCCCTTCAGTAGAAATACTTACTGTTAAGAATAGCAGGTATAAATAAGTACTTACTTTGCACTTCAAATAAAGCAGTATTAAAGCTCTTCTTTTGTTAAGACTTCTTCTAAAGCAAGCATAAAGTTCAAGCAACATTATGACAGGCATTTGAAGTGTTTTTTATTCAAAATATCATTGAAATAAGGACAAAATCGCTATATAATAAAAGCAAGGCAAATTTGGCCACAGAATATCGGTAAAGCTGCATTATCTTCTCATTAGATGGACTCTTGCCTTTTTAAATGCTTTCCTTGGAAATACACATATGCTGTAGGCCTTAATTTCTGCTGAGTTGCTCTGCATCTTACCACTTTAGGTACTTATGCCTGTTAGTACCACCTCAAAAACACCGGTGGAACATCTGTGTTTGATACTGCTGTAACATTACTCTTATCAATGCCAGTTAGGAACTTTGGCTATTGTTTTCCAGTTACAAAAGTGCGCTATTTGTTGTTTGTAAACTGCTAAGGGAAGGCCGTATTACAGAAGACTACAAGACTACAGAAGACTTCCCCTTTTGTTAATCTGAAGTTTTCAGCCAGTAAATTCAGTAAGTAGCAGAACACGAAATAGTGAAAAGTAGCACTTGGTCTTCCTTTCATTTAAAATATTAACACTTAGAAGTAGAAGGACTAAAATGACAATACTTACAATAGATAATTATGATTGTATTTGTCATAAAAAGATAATAATACATTGATCTATTAACATGGTAGAGTAATTGAGTGCAAAAATTACAGAACTGCTTCAATACTTTTCACAGTAGTGCTTCATAAAAGATTACAGGTAAAGCATTCCAGATGAAAGATTCAGAGCATTTTAGAATGGCATGTTTGGTTGTGAATTCTAGCTACATTTGCCTGCAAGTGCAGTTTTACAAGTCAGCAAAGCTGGAACCACCTTTTGATTCCCAGCAAGTCCCATTTATGAATTCAATTACTGTAGGGACATTTAACACCCACTCTATTTGGAGTATTCTGTAATTGCTGACTTTCTAAAGGTGGCAAATATATATTAATAACCCTCACACTCACGATTTTTTCTATAATAAGTAAGTTTTTAAATTTTTGCTTTGCAACTGGCTTGACTGCTAGTCATGAAATAGAGAAGAGCAAAGGCATGGAACTGACACAGCTCTCAAAGCACAGGAAGGCTGATTTGCAAACACATACATCCTGCCAGGACACAGGATGTTAAACCACTAGAACTGCCTCGGTTTGTCTAAATACAGTTACTTCTTACTTTTCTATCCATCTAACAAATTATTCCAGAAGACTGTGATATTCCAGGCACTTTCCAAAACACACTGCCTGCTCTGAAGAGCTCTGAAGTTGTATTTACCCAATAAAGGTCTGAAGACTGAAATTGAAGGACTGCAGCACTTCAGAGACAGTGGGTGCTCAGGAAACAACTTTGACTCTCCATTTCCCTCTTCTATTATTCTAGCTGTAGAGAAAAAGTAGGATTTCACGAAAAGGAGGAATACAAAATACGTGTGTCTGTCAGAGGTGCTAGAAAAGCCAAGACAGATATCAAAGCAAAACAGAATATTTTCTTCCAACTGCCCTTCCTCCCCGCCCAATAAAAGCAGACCTAATCATGGTTCTTCTTAAATTCAAAGCATTTTGATTATATTCTGTCATACTATTGATAATTTGATCCAAATTCCATATAATTTTTCATCACTTATTTCCTTGTAAGATTTTTTTATAGAGTAGTATTTAACACTTGGATAGAGTTCACATTCACAGCTTCAGTCCATCTTTGTAACGTCTTTTTGCATACTCTGCAGTCAATTCCGAGTCTTCTTATTCCATGAGAGATCTGATATGCAACACACATTCCAAATAAAAACGCTCTTAAAAACTCTGGCCAATCCATTCCTGTACTGTCTAAAAGCAGGAATTGCCCTTACAGTCTCTTATTTTAGAAAATGTTGCTTTGAAGTAAATCTTCACATATAGTGTGTGCCAAACGATAATCGTGGTCTTTGGCCAGTAAGTGTCAAACAAATACCGATGAAACTGTATCTGCTATACCTACAAATGAAACAAAACATTTTTTTATTAAATACTGGAAATGGAGACTTGCCAGAAATAAGTTCCCAGAATTCACATTCATAGAATGCCCTCTCTCCTCCATGCCATCACAGTAGGTGAACTGCTGGGGTTGGGGCGGGGGGCAGGGAGTCAGCTGCAACCCTTTTATTTCTTCATTGCCTAACGCTATTTCTAGCTGTGCTCTACATTCCTCCCTCCTCTGCTTTCATGTTTCAAACTTGAGATCCTTTTTGAGGATTCAGCATTGGTCCAATCTGGGTGTTAAAAAGCAATCTAAACCTTGATATCGTCTTCCCTTTTAATCATATTCACTAGCAATGGATAGACAATATGAAGCTATGTAGCTTTGAAAGCTCACCAAGAGACTAGAGATCACAAATTCTGTTACAAGACATATTTTTGAAGACTCATACACACACAAACACAGAGCAAACTCGGCTTTTGTTCATGCTCAGTTCTTTTTGCATTGTTGTACTCCTTCCAGCACTAAAAGCGAAGTCTGACTACAGCCTGTGAAGGTATCAAAGGGTGATGGCTCTTATACCCTCAAAAGTGGAGTCAGAGCACCTCTAAATCAGCAGACATCTGTGGGGGAAACAGAACAACTACTGGCCTTTGCTGGATTGTTCTTCTGTGACACACTACAGAAAATATGAAAGATCCTGCTTTTTGAGAGAATGGATTTTGAAAACAACACAGCTGTTCTTCCCGATCACTTCTACAATTGACTTGCTTTAATTATCACTACTTCTAAATTTCTCTTTCCAAATAGTTTGTTTATACAACAATAAGAACAAAAGTTTCAGCAACATGGGAAATCTATGATTGGACACATTGTCCTGATCTTTACCAAGTGCAGGCAAACTGAATGTTATCTATTCTTATTTGCAGATGATTTACATCATCTAGCACCTTTTAAAATGACTGTGAGAGCTACTGTGAAACATACATGGAAGGGAAAGCCAACAGAAGACCTACAGTGTTAATCTAACAGCCAAAAATTCAACGGACACACAAGACTTACTATCTCCAAGTCCAATCCCAGCAATTAGGCTCAGCAATCTTTGCTGGTAAACAGGAGCTTCACCTGCCTTACTCCACACCCAGCAACTCAGAAGAAACTGGGTATTTAACACTACAAAACCCCCTCAAACACCAAGAAAAATCTCATGCAAATGGTAAGAGGGCAGGAGATGGAACTAGCAATAAAAGTATATACCTCTATCCTACAAGAAAAGCCACAAGCAAGGTACACAATTCCCAAGCACAGGCAGATCCACATTCCACATTTGTTTGCTAAACTGAGCGCAGAGATGATTGCATCCACCAGACAAAGACAGCAGCTGTTTTACCTACACCGAGTACAGCAATGGCACCAACCTAGAACCATGATACATGACTGTATACTTTCCAATCCCATTACCTCTACCTGGTAAGGTAGTTATTTGTTAT
>WAAD01003514.1:11439-45059 GCA_013389945.1 Fregata magnificens | reverse complement strand
TAGCGCCTCCCGCGCCGCTCCTCAGGGGCCGGGCGTGCTCCCGCCGGCGGCGGACAGGGAAGCTGCCGCTGCCTCCGGCTGTGCTGCCGCCGTCTTGCCGTGTTTCGGAGGGCCTGGCAGCGCCTGGAAATAAGCCCGTGTTTCAGGCGGTGTTTTTCTGTGTGGGACATGCGCCGCGGGGCTGCAAACGAGGTGCTGAGGGTTAACCACGAGGTTAATGCCACTGGGGGGAAAGTTAGTTGGTAGCTGTAAATTGGGCTGCCAGTAGGAAAGAGAAGGTGTTAGTTGCTGCTTCGGGGCAGCAGAAATACAGTTCGTAGGCTTTAGCAAGGGAAGGCATTGGTGGGGAGAGAAGAGCCGCCCTGTGCTGCACAGCCAGTGTCCACAGCCTCTGGTGTCCGGTGCGATTAAGTTATGCTAGCAGAAAATATTTGAGAGAAACCTGGGTGTGCTTATGGTGGCTCACTGGTTTTCTTAGAGACTAGTCATGTGCTGGTACTCGAGCAAGCAGGTTAGTGTTTGGCATTTAAAACTTCATTAGGCCGGCATTTAAAGCTTAATTAGGCCGGTATAAGTTAACACGGTCCTTTTTGTTAATTTCCATCAGCAGGTATTTTTACATAGTGTTTCCAAGTAGAGTATTTGTTTAAACCTACTCTGTTTCAGTTGTTTCTGTTGCTTTTTCCCCCACTGTCTTGTTACCACAACGTGAAGGCACAGGTGCCCTGTCCTGTGGTGCCAGGAGCAAACCCTGCAGTGCTGTGTTTGGGAAACATGAAGCTTTCCTCACGCTGAAATTTTAAGTTACAGGGTATGAAGTTTTGCTACCATCACTGTGTTGTGTAACAGCAAACTTGTGTCGGAGTGTGTGCTTCGTAACGGGTGAGGTGCAGAATTGTGCATGCTTTTTTTTTGTGGCATGCAGCATCTTATACAAGTTTGAAAGAGAAATTATCCCACATGAAATGCAACAGATCCTAGAATTTTAATTTCTAGATCAGTAGGTATATACAGACTTGGCAAGTAAAAGACAAAAGATTAAACTAATGGCTAAGGAGTGTGTAGGTGGGTCAGGGCAGCCCCGCTGGTGGGCTATGGCTCCGTGAGCTGCACCTCTCTCTGCCCTGTCACCTAGGTTCAAATGCGTGGGCTTGCTGACTTCTGAAAACTGGCTTCCTCTCTGGGATGGTAACTCCTCTTTGAGATGGGGCCAGGTAGCTTCAGCAATTTGAGTGCTTGACTGATGTCCAGCATTTCGCCACTGGTGACTGGAGAAGGATTTAAATAACTTTAATCAGCAACACAGCAGAGTCCTCTGTGTTACATAAGCATTTAACCCTCTCTGCCCCCCCTTCACATAAAATGGCCTTCTGGTATTTTTTGTGACTAGAATGGCAAAAATATTTTTGATGTTGGCAGTACTTATGCTGTATTTACTAGGTGTTTTTGTTTTGCTTTGTTTTTTTTTTTTTAATTAGCAACTAAACAGCAATGGCAAAAAGCTTTTCTAGAGTAAGACTACAATACCGGAGTTGGTATCTGTCAGGGGAAGGGAGAACAAACCCCAGTACTTTATTCATGAGATGACAACAGTTCCCTCCTCTCCACCCCACTAATACAGGAGCACTTGTGTTTATTTGCAGAACACCTATCATGCAGGTAGCTTTTCTTACTGATGGAAAGAAAAATTCATTATTCTGCTTTATAGCCTGGAGTTCTACATATTTCTGTACTGAAGAGAGAAGTTACCATACTGTTAAGACTGAGTAGTTGAGGTGGTTTAAAGGCACTCATATGGTGGCAGTTTTAATGATAAAACAATCACGACAGTTCAGGAACAGCCTGGCAGTATAAATAAAAGTTTATGATCTGATCCCACCAAATAGCTCATGTCGAGGGTTCAACAAACCTGTGGGGATTGTGATCCGGCTCTGCCTTTGCCTTCTCCCTCCCGTGGAATGGCTGTTGCGGGATCAGCTGAACTGTCATCAGTTTTGGTACAGGAGGGCTATTTATAGCTTATAGCCAGAATATGAAAGAGCTTGTTAGCAGAGCAGATTTTATTGGTTATTCTGATATGTTTTATAATTGTAAACCCAGGATTGGCATAAGAGATGTTATTATAACTTATTACAAACTCGTATTGACATAATGAGGTCTGGGATCAGCATAGGGACTGGATAGGATGAAGCCAGTAATGTGAGAAGTGAACGGTGAAACCTTTTTTAAGGATGGTCTGAACCTCAGCAGCCAAATTCTGAGGCAAAAATCCATCAAAGTGTGACTGTGGGCACTGAGACCCTCAGGAGAAGTGCAGGGCAGTGGCTGGCAGGAGCGTCAAAGGAAAGCTTGATATGGGAATTGTAGCTTTGGATGTACTGATCACGAGAGTAACAGAAGCCTTAATGTAACAGTTGCATGATTTTATTCTGTACAGTATAGTATAATGGAACAGGAAAGAAGTTACTTTGCCCGTCAGTGTAAGCAGCAGAAAGATACTGAAATTAGCTTTAATGAAAAGTAAGTTTTGAAATAAAGCATTTCAGATTTTCCATCAGGCTAACATCATCAACTTTCACTAAATTGGCTTGCTAGCTTTGAAATCTATTGCTTGGAAATTATGATTATCTCAAACTGAATATTATTGATATTCAGTTTATTCATTATTTGTTATCATAATTCAGATTATTGAATAATATGAATATTATTTTTAATCTATAATTGTTAAATTCTAAACCAGCCAACTTAGCTTTACTAGAAGAAAGAGATAAACTTTCAGTTATTTTTTGGTTATTATTTTCATGGACTATGTTTTGTTCATAACAGGAGAAGCTGTTGTCTTGCTTGGAGAAGCTACTTTATTGTGTATGTAGGCTTCAAGAGTTACTTTTCCTGTGAAACACATGAGGGCAGCAAAGGACTTTTGGAAAGGTGGTTGCAAACCATGCAGTTCTAATTTTTATTTTAATTAAAAAAAGTAAACCTCAAATAAACAAACAAAATCCCCTCCTATTTCGGGAAAATAGATGTATCCCAGATTGATTCGCATGAAAAATTCTGTACAGCATATCAGGAGGAAAAAGTGTGTTTCTCCTGGATTTGCCCTCTCTGTGTGCTAAGTAGATGTGTCAATTTATCTTGTTCGAGAGAAGAGAGTGTTAGAAAAGTCAGTGTCTCCTCTGATGACTGCTGGCTTAGGGAGAATAGAAGTGTAACAAACAGCAAAGGGTAGGTGACTGAGAGCCAAACTGTTTCAGAATGCTTTATTTTTCCAGTAAACTACCATGCTATTAAAATATTTTGTACTTCTGCTTCGATAAACAAAACTCCACCAAAGTACAGAGAGCTCTGTCTATAGGCACGCAGTCCCTGCTCTCTTTTTAATTACTCCAGTGTAAATCTAGCTTTGCTTCATTAAGATAAAAGAAAATACGCTTGTAAAAATAGTATCAGAATCAGCTCTATAGAAAGGAATAGAATATAAAATTTGGGTTTTTTTTTTTTAAAGGTTTTATTGATATCAATTCTTACTGCTTCATTGACACAGGTAAGCCATGTATTAGTTACACGGGTCACACCAGACAGGTGATTAAAATCTTTTTATGCAAGTGTATACTTTGTTTATGTTGTGAGATTTTTGTTCAGAAAGTCTGATTTAGAATTTTAGAATTGTAAATGCTTATTTTTAAATATATTTTAATGGCATTTTACATATCTGTTTACTGTTCTGGCTATTCATTAGAATGAGCCCAAACAATGCATACTAAAGGAAGAAGCAATAATGAATATATATTTAGGAACCTCTAAACTCATGGTAAGATGGTTTCTTTAAATGAAGATACTCCTTTATTAAGAGAATTTGTTTCTCATCAGGTGCAAAATACCCATTTCTAAAACAACTTGTAACTTAGTGGGTGGATTTTCATAGTATTACAGGGTCAGAGTGAGACAGTCTGTTAATATTTAGTAGACTGGCTTCCCCCCGCCCAGTGATTTTTGCATAGCTATTTGAAATACTTAATTGAGTCTTGTTAGACAGCCTAGCTTCATTGCTCTTTGGCCTCTATGTTTATAATTATCATAGCAAACAAGGGCAAAATACAATAAATTACTTCTGAGTTGAAGACAGGTCTTCCAAGGATGGGTACTGCTGCTGCTAAGGGCAGTAACGAGATCTGTTAATGGACCTGTAGGGAGGAGGTATGCCTTTCGCTTTGATAGGTATCTATACAGCAGCAGTTTGGGCTTTTGCCTTTTACATGCATACAAGATGTTTAACAAGTGGAAAATAAATCCCTTTGTATTGTGCAGTCCTCAGCCTCGGTGAGAAATAACCTAAATCTGGCAGCAGATGGAGCTGAGTGCCTTTTCTTAAAAAGACTTTCTGGGAAAAATTATTTCAGGATAAGTCCAAGGATTTGTTTATTTTAAGACCTTGCAGTGGTGGTGTTTGCTAATATAGTTGCACTGGTAACAATTATTAAATGTAAGCAAAGCAAGTGAGAATTGCAATCTTGGGATGAAATCTGGTCCTGTTTAAGCCAATGTGAGCTTAAATAAGCAGCATTGCTGCAGCTAACGTTCAGAAGTTGTCTTTTCTGAGCCCCAAGGTAGACTTTGAAGTTTGTGAGAAGCAGAGAAAATTACTCATGGTAGTAGTTGGGTTTGCAGGAATAACCAAGCTGTGCAAGGAGTTGCCTTAGCTAGATCCTGGTAAATACCTGTGTTGACCATGAAGTCTCTCCTGGTAGAGCTATCTTCCTTTGCAAATAATGAAATAACTGTAGGACCTGCTTCTCAAACCTGACTCTTCCGTATCTCAGCTGAATATCCTAAACACCAGTAAGTCTCTAGCTCTTATTGTAAAATATTTTTCTTCCGTCTTGTCAGTAGGGGGTGAATTATGAATGAAGGCGGCTGGCAGTGGAGCTAATAATTCAAATCAAATGGTGAAGCAAAATTTGAAAATGCAGAAAGATGTGGTTAGGCGTTACACTGTCACAAAAGAAGCAACACCTATTCTGACTGAAAGTGAAGTAAGAAGTCTTGACAGTTTTAGGGAGCTGAGAATTGGCTTTTAAGATGGTGACTGTGCCGTTTCTGATTTTCTCTGTCTCGCTGCCAGTCCCACTTGCCACTGTGTATAATAGCTTGACATTAAGTATTCTCAGCTGAGAAAACTTCTCAGATCCAGATCATTAAAATCTTATTTTCCTGTTGGCTTTTTTTTCTTTTTAATATTTAATTATCCCCAGAAAGTTGGGTAAGTGGTCAGTTTTTCAAGAAGAAATTCAGGCAATATTGGTTGCAGCCCGGTTTGAGGGCACAAGCATTGATAAACATTTATTCACTTTAATTTTTCTTATTTCTTCCATCAAACTGTTTGATTATGGGAGGTGGACAGAGTGCTCGTAAGTAGAAATAATGCTCTTTTGCAGAATCTTCTTTGCAAATTTCTGTAAATCCTCCAGTTAATTTGTTTATACATTCTATATGAATCCTTCAGTGACTTTGTTGGTAGAGGAATCTAGGAAGGGAGTAGAAGGACTTGCCCAATTCAAATAAAAGGAGAAACAAAATTAAAGAGAAAAGTACTATTCAGAAATCCAGATATTTCTATCCTACATAGATTTTTGCCCTCATTTTTGGGGGATCTGGTTACTGAGTTTCTCCACTGGTGATTATAACTCAGAAATGCTGTTGAATCATCCCAACCTTATATTCTTTCTATTCCATATACAATGCCTTCCACTTTTGTTTTACTGTGGAACTTAAAAGGACTGATTTTCCAATCACATTGATGTGAATCAGTTGTGACTATTACTGCTATGATTATAATACTGTTGAAATTATGCCTTGTCCCTATAGTGCTTTATATCCATAGATTTCCAGTGCTCTTTGTGGGAAAGTCAGCAATGTAAAACCAATGTCAAATTTGCACCTCAAGCATGAGGTCTGTGTCCATGACTAACCTGTGCACAGAAATAGGGTATCTGTTTTGCATTAGTGGCTGACTTCAGTCTTGCTCAGATTTTGTTGTTTATGTGCCACATGCTGTTAAGGTCTGGCATAAAGTAAAATCCTTGCAAGAAGACATACTGTTTTTATTGTGTAAAGTTTTGGTGGAAGGTTAACTTTTTTTTGTTGCTTTAGCCTTTGTTCTAACAGCAGGCTTTCATGCAAGAGGAGTGACTGTTCTGTCTTCTCTACTGCTGCTTGTGTGAAATTCACCCCCATGTTGTCACTATTTCCATACGTGCTGCTGAAGGTGCTGAGCTTTTCTGAAGTCATGCAGCTCTTATAAGCTCTTATAACCTAGGGAGTTTCCATCTTTGTCTCATTGCAGTTTGCCTATGTATGCAGTGTCTAACTAGAAGAGCAATGCTTGAGCTATTACATTTTTGATCCATTTTACTTCTGTCCATTTTAACCTTTACTGTGTATTCCAATATCTGTTTGTTTGTTGGCTTTTTTCCTTGATTATGAAACCTTCTACAGGCTTTTGTTAGGATGTGTATGTGCATTTGTATATACGAACATGTTCAGATCAGACAGTAAATATTAATCAATATTGAAGACTTTGAGTTAAAATAGAATGCACTTAAAGCATGGAGCTGCTAACGAAGAAGATACCTGCTGGATATTTATAAATGATATGTTGGAAAAAGTTCACTTGCTGAAGGGCAAGGAAATTAACTGGATGATGGATAAGGACCCTTGGCTTTTATTTATGTGATTCAATGATTGTTTTTCCACTGGAATCCCTTCCTTATTCTGGGCTACTTGCTGTTCAGTTGTAAGAACTGATTTTGCCATTTAGAAAGGAAAAAGTGCAGTAGGAGTGCATCATATACAGTTATTATGCTGACTAAAAATCTGGAGCCAGGGAAAAGGCAAAAATGCTTTTATTATGCAGAAAGGCAAAATGCTTTAGGGTTTGTATAGGTTTCCTTTCACTGAAATTAATGTAATCATTTTATGAATCAGAATTTGAGCATATTTGGAAGTTAGGGGGTCATAGGAAAATAAGTTATGCATATGTAAATTGTCAGTCAAGCATATCAATGCTGGGCTTAGTTGTTTATGTGATTTCTGGACTTAGAATGTTATTTTAACATAATTTCAAATAAATGTTGACTGTTCTATTAAGCTAGTGCTTTTTTAACACTGTAAACAAAAGTATAGTTCCACTATTATTCTGTGGTCCTAATGGTGGTTTTAGATGGTGTAAACCAGGAGGAGTTCTGTTTAAGTGAGTGTGGAATTATACTGATGCAAAATTAATGCCATGGTGAGCACAGCTGAGCCTTGTATATTTATCTTAGTTATCGACCTTGAACTTGCATCTACAGCTTGTCAGGGGGAGGGGAGAAATCCTATTACAGCTTCTAGTTTTCTTCTTACAAACCAGTACTGTCAGCCTTCTGTGTAAGACCATACATGGCAGTGCAAGTAGAGTTTCCCAGATGATTAAATTACATTGTTTTGAAAAATTTAGATGATGTCAGGAACTGTTGCACAAAGAAACAAAGTTCCATTAATTACTCAAATATTTATTGTATTGGGGGTAATTTAAAACATAATGACAGCTTACTTCACCCTTTGTCTGTTAGCAAAACTTAATCCTAGTTTTAAAAGGATACTGCCAAGTCTTTGGGTCTTAAGGTCTGACTTGTTTTGGTTCATGAGGATACTGCATTGCTCTCCTAATTTTCCCAAGAAGCAGAAACTTTATAGGTCATATGTTTACAAAGCAGTTTCTTACTGATGCAGTTAGCATTCCCTGTTCTATACCTCATAGCTACTCATATGTAGCTGAGCACAAAGGAGAACTGGAGAGGCAATTTCTTTTGAAAATCCCAATCATGGCAAGTGTTACATGTTACCTTCTAAAGAGGAAAACTTTATTGTATCTCAGCTTTTCCTTGGGAGGTTGAGAGTTTATGCAATTTGAAGCCCTTCATCCTAGAGATCATTGAAAAAGTCATTCTTTAAGAAAGACTTGAGATGTACATTCTACTTTTACAAAAAGCATTTGGCATTTTAATTTTTCTCATTTTTTTAATGTGTTTTAATTAGCAGGCTAGCCACATACACAGCATTTATAGTGCATTTGTTGCCATAAACAAGTATTAAAAGAGTATAAAAACACAATGTGGTAGAATTTGAGGGAAAGTAATCTAAAGGATTATCTACGTTTAAGTCTCAGTTAAAATGAACAACATTACTGTAATATTTTTTTAAACAACTTTTGTTAAATAGGTTGAGGTAATTCTTAAGGGAACTTACTGTCTGAAGAGATAAATATGTGTGTAGAAGATGTTCAAGCTAAAACTGTGTGAAAGCTACATCGCAGCTTTTTATACTTTGAGCCTGTCAGCCTCATCGAGATGTCTGTGTTGTTACCAGTGTGTCACTGGGTTGTAATACTTCTGGTGAAATGTAGCATCTTAACTATGTTTTTTTTTGTCTTTGTGTGGTCATTTCTGGGGAATATAGGCGTGATATTCATGGACAGATGTGAGTGCATGGCTGAGATCGATACATGCTCTGGTTTCTCTAAGAGAAGCGACTAGTTCTGCTAGTTGTTCATGGCGTGCTGCCATTTGCTCAGGAGTAGAGCACTGCTCTTGATTGACAGGTTACTATGTACAGATACATAGCATTTTTATTTTGAGGTTGAGATGCTTATTCTTCCTTTTAACTTGAACAGAACTTCTCTTTGGGGTGGTTAAAGAAGTTGTCGTAACCTTGCTACCAGGCTAGAGCCAACACCAGACGTGCTTCTTCATTTGGTTGACCATGAACATAAAACAACAATTTTAATATTTTCTGTGTTCAAAACACAGGCAGTTTGTCTCATTGAGATATTCATGCTTAAATATTTTGAGATGACTGAAAACTTAGTGAACTTAAATGATGTATAGTTTGAGCTGAGGAGAACTGCGGATGTGTTTGGAGTATGTTTCTTAAACTGGTGTACTTCATTTTGATGATAAGAAGAGTTAACACCACCATATATTCCCAGCCAAAATGAATGCAAAGAGAGTATAAAGTGCTACTGAATGAGATTTCACATTTGTAGACTGCAGAAGGAAATGAGCACTAATGAGTGCTTAGGAGTTTGTTATTACGTACCTTTGTGGTCCAATATTGGGAAGAATATGCATTACCTGAAACGTCGTCCATATTTAAAGCACAGACTGGCTGGCCCTAGCAATTAAATAGCTGAGATGTAATTTGCCTTAACAATTTATTGTAATTTGGAGCCAATGTTATGGTGAAGTGTGTGCAATTAAAATGGGAAACTAACTGCCATGGCAAGAGGTGCTTACCTAAGCCCAGCTTCAAGAGTTTTCAGGAACTCATTTTCCCCAGCAGGCCTGCCAGATTATGCTCTGCCCTTGCTAATTATACAGGCAGTCTGCCTTAAATAGTACTGGGTAGGGTTCAGTGCTGAGCTTGAATTACCAGAGGACTTTCTCTCTTTTTATAAAGAGGGGTATATTAGGTTGGAGCTTGCAACCACAGTGCCCTAGCTATAACCTGTGAACTCCTCTTTGCCGTGTGGTAGGCAGGCTATGAAGCAGAAATAGTATGCTTATCAGCAAAGCAAGGGCTGAGAGTGCACTTTTCTTTAAGGCTGGTGTCATAGCTGTGGGAGAACTTTATTCAGAGATCCTTGGTTTTGAGTCTGTATAGACTTGGGTTAATTTTGCTCCTTTGTTTGAACTTTATCAGAGGGAATTTAATAATTCTCATTCTTCTGTTCTGAGTGTGATTCTGCATAGTTGAAGGTATCCTCTGGGCCATGCAGCAGGTGGGGAGCAAGAGGTAGCCAGCTGGGCAGAGAGGCATGTGGGGAAGTACAACTAGGGAAACGGCTGCAAAGCCATGATTTCCAGGTAGGCCTGGCCTGGCTGTTTCTCCAGCGCATTGCAGGAAAGGAAGTGAACCCATCAGGGTGGGCTGAATTTATCCCTTTATATGCATTAAAAAATGCTTTCTTGATGGAGCCAAATGCATTGAAGGGAGAGAGATTTCTGCCTGCCTAGACAGGATACTGGCCCTTCAAGAGTCCTGGGTATATCCTGTAGCAGCCAGGGCTGACTGCAGACTTGGCAGCCACCTGTGTCCCTGGTGAGCAGCTAGTGCAGCCATCCCATGCTCAAGAGATATCAGGTGACATGCAGGCAAAAATGGGGACATTCATTGTTTTGTTTGGATGTTGGGACAAATGGCTGATACTTTCTCATTTTCCTAAGAGATTTTCCTTTTTATCAGTGACCCTTTTAAGGACTGCAAAGTTAAGATTTAACCTGGATGCCGTATCAATTGAAAGCCAAGTATGCAGTGCACTATGTTTTCCTTGCTAATTAGAAAAATAACCCATCAGTCTGTAGTGTTTTGATCACCTTTTTTTCTAACCGTCTTGGAAGGGGAAGATTTTTTTTTTTCCAACCTCTGTTGCAAATCAAGATATGAAGACAAAGACCAGCATCTGGCCTGTTTGCTATAAATCCAAGTATACCTCTTTCCTAAAGTGTGGATATAGTGCCTAACTAGAATAGCAAGAACTACTGCACCATGAAAACTTGATAAGTCATTGATAAGTTGCACACCCCTCTGGCTTGCCTGTTTAGCCTTCCTTAAATTCATTAAAAAACTCTCAAGTGGGTTTTAGCCTCTGACTGCTTTTTTTCTGGATTAATCTTGCAGTTATTGAATTACCACCTCTGGGGGCTAGGAAGAGAGTCTAACAAGATGATAAAAATATAAAAATGTCTCTATTGCTTGCCAAGTGAAATATCCCTACAAATGCATTTGGTTCACTGAAGCATCAAACTACAGATTGTTGAAGTAGTTTTCAGTAATTGTAAAGAAGAAAGATGAAGTGGTTTGAATACAAGCTTAACACTTGAATACTGATTAGTCATCAGAGATGGCTCAAATTTTGACTTCACAACTTAGTCCTTGACAGTTCAATTTGATTCTTGTAACCATTCTGAAGACTGAAAATGTTGGGACAGCAGCTGTATCACTAACCAAAACGTGGTACTAAATTGGATGCTCAGTGGACTTCACTGAGGAGCCTTATGTTGTACTAGTAGGAACAAAATTTTGAAGATAAGCAGCCCCACTAAGTTGGGAAAGAAATAATTGAAAAGGATGATTAATTTGTGATTTCTTTTCACTTTCATTTTAAATAAATTACTGTGGAGGCAATTAAGAAATTCTTCCCATGTAATAAGTTAACTTGATGAATTGTGGTGGTCCAGAAATGGCTTAGATTTATTTTGGGTAAGTACAGTCTATCAAATTAAAGTTAGTAATACATTTTCTAACAGCCTTTCAATAAACAAAGAAGCCTCCTGGAACTGGTTTTATAAATGCTGTTTGTAAGTGATTTATCTTCACCTCACTCTTTGAAGGTTTTGTCCAAGAATTAAGTGCAACTTTTACCTGATATTATTTCAGGAAGGAGAACAATTAATATATATGAGTCAGTGAGTTATGGACAAAAGATATTCCTTTGCTGAATAGTTTTAATCTGATTAAAAGCTATTTAATGAACTATTTATAGTATTTCAGTTACTACCTTTGAAAGTACTATGAGCAATTTTACTTTTCTGCACTGCAGGTACTTAGCAATAGTCATGTGGTGTGCTAAAATCCCATGGAGACATATAAAGCATTACAATAGCTTCATGTGTTAAAGAGTTAATTTACAGGAGAAATTCACAAAGTTTTGTTCATGGAGGATTATTTGAGTAGGACATTAGAGTGGGGACTGAAGAACAAAATTTGACCTGAAAGAGTCTCCATCTGTAGCTGTTTGGGTGGCATTTCTAGAAATTATGATTTAAGCCTGTGGAGACCCTCTATCACCAATTTCTAGTTCTGAGGACTTTTGCATCTTTTCTAAACATAAAGACTAACTAGTGGCTTACTATGGAATTAATTTACTATAGATTAATGGAACTATAAACCACGAAGGATCAAAAGTAAGGTTCTTACAAGAGGACTTGAACAGTATATAATTTCATCAACTGTCAGCGAATTCTCATTAACCAGTAGCTAAAGGAGGACAGAGGTGCCCCAGCTAATAGCGTAGTATCTTGGGTATTATGGAGACATTCAGGTGTATTCCTGCTGTGAGCAAGGAGAGAAGTTCTTCAGGAAAGCTGGGAGCACAGGAGAGGGCAGTGCAGAGATGCTGTCATTCACTAGGGATCCTCATGCTTCTCACCAATCCATGCCAGCTCATACTGGCCCCATGATATTCCTTTCCCAATCTAAAGAGTAAACTAATGATAGAGGACTTAATAATAATAAAACAATATATAGTCATAGAAGAAAAGTGTGTTTTGAGTGAAAAAAGCTTGAAGATACAGGAGTGGGATATATATATATGTATATAATTAACACAGTACAGTCTTAAACACAAATGATAATTTTTGATTATAGAATATATACCTACTTTATATACATAACTATAATTGTCTAAAGTTATAAGCTTGAGTTACAGTAGCTTCATGAGGTGCATATTAATTATAAAAAAGGCATTTTATAGAACTGAAATACAGCAATTATAATGTTTTCAAGCAGTATTTTACAAATTGTATCACAGTTATTTGTGATAAAATATTTTAGTTAAATTTTATTCAGACTGTATTTCAACAGGTTTCATTTTTTTCCTAAGATTCTGGGTGGTGGTGGTGGGGAGACACCTGCATTTTGCAGGTTGCAGTTACCAAGATAGAGGGGGGCATACTCAGTCTTTACTCAGCACCCACTATTTTAATACCAGAAGAACCACTCGATGTTACGAGGGTGCACGGCTTTTTCTTGCATCATATTTTAGTCTGTCAAACCCTGTAGGTCTGTGGGGAGGATAATGAATGCTTAGAAATCTCTCAATGCAGCGTAGTCGAGCAATATGCTGAATGTGAGCTAAGATTTTACTGTGAAAATCTGTAGCTAGAATATGAAATCACAGTAACTTCACCAAAATTAATGGGTGTAAAGGTGATCTGAACTTTTAAGATCTGCTCGTCTGGAAACTGTCTTTAAGTATATCTCACAGCAAGACCCAAGCAGGCTCTTCGTACACAACAGGAAATTGGGCACAAAATACATCAATAGAAGGTATTAATACGAATAAACTGCACAACAGTGGCATGTATTTGTCCTTAAAATTTCAAGGATTAATTTAAACCTTAACCTTATACCATATTACTTTTTAAAACTCTGTCTGGTATGATGTATGCCCCACTCATGTAGCAGCAGGGATAAAAACAGTATTCTGCTGTTGCAGAATACTGTATGTAGGATAGAGGTGCTCATTAAATAGATAACTGAATGAGTGTAACTTAAATCAGTGAATCGGTTGCATTCAAATATAGTTTAGTATCAGGGAATAATGGTATGGTATCTTAATCTTATTTTCCAGTACTTTTTTTTCAGTTACAATCTGCTGCACCATGTAAGAATGCAGCAGTTTAAAGGGAGGTTTCAATGTGTAGCTGTGGAAATGTCAACAAAAAGGTTTTATTATTCTTGTGCTGTTACGTTAGCTTTCCTGAAAACAGTTACCTAACTGGAGAGTAAAAGCAGGCAGCGTGCTTGTGTGTTATATAATACTTTTTCTGCGTTTAAGTCAATGTTCATGTTCAAACTAGAATGCATTTTCAGGCTAGGAATAATTAAATGATGGAAGCACCTGTTTTGTGGAGGATTTGTTGTACTCTAGCTATTTAAGCAAGACTGAGAATCAAATTGTTAACCCTTTCTGGCTGGTATGACTTATACTTTGGTTGTAGGAATGTTACGGAAAAGATTAAAAAATGCTTGTACTGACAATCCGCAACTTCGGTTTGATTGCTTTTCAGTACTCTACCACTATGGAGCAAACATTTACTTTTTCAGAGTTCTCTATTTTAAAAAGCCTTGTTTGATCAACCAGGAAAAAACCCAACAACCAAACTAAACCCCCAAGCCTTTTTTTTTTTTTTTTTTTTAATTCTGATCTTGTGCCGGGTGTGTCCTGTCCCTGCCCCCCCCCAGCCCCGAGTCCTACAAAAGTTGATTTTTCCCATTTTCTGTGATCAGCAAGTGAGCTTTGTGACCGTGTTTCTTATATTGTGTCATGCTTAATATTTGGATTTCAGATTTAACTAAAATTGACTTGTTCTTTCCTGTCCTAGATCTATATTGTACCTATTTCAAGAAGAAAAATCTTAAGCTTAAAGTGGCAACTTAAACATTCATCTTCAGTTTCCTCCCTGTGAAGTGGGAATAGATTTCAAAGAGACTGATGCACCTACAAATATGTACATACTAAGAACTGCCAGAAGGCACTATTTCCAGCGGCGCTTCCTCAGTCTCACAGGTAAGTATGCTTATTGGGGAGATTTATCTAACTGTGTAACTTCTTAACGTGCCACGTCGCAAGAGCTATCAATTGTGACTTCTACTTCTGTTATTTCCCATGCCACCTGCTGACCCACAGACTTCTGTGTGGGTTAGGACTCCTAACTCAGCAGTCTGGGGTATCACGTCCCACATGCTGCCCCGTTATCCCTTTCCATATTCCTCTGTTTCACTCGGTCTTGTTCTGCTGTTGTTATAATGAGGCTGTGAATAGGGTTCCTAAGTCTATACCTCCCTCCATAAGGGCAACTGTTTGAGCCAGGCTGGCAGTACTGCAGTGTCTGCACAAATAAATGTTTTGCATTATCTTTTCAGTGCTGCAGTTCTTAAAATGGATTCTTTTTATTAAATCAACACCATAGAAATGAGTGCCTTAACCACTGCTGTAATCTCATTAACTTTTCTTGTCGTTGGAATAGAAATATATATTTACAGCATTCTGAAATAGATAAGCAAGTTAATAGAAGGTGAAAGTAACAAGAAAGCCATAGAGATTATTAGTATTTAACTTCCATGAAGTGTGATTATTTGTAGAACCCTGTTAGCTAAAGCAGATATTGAAACAGAAACAACTGGCATTAAGTAGGTGCTGTACAGTGTATAAAATGGATGTAGTGTGTCTGTTGTGTAAAAATGATATGCAAGGGAGTGGCTTAAAGCTGCATCAGGGGAAGTTCAGATTGGCTATTAGGAAAAAGGTCTTCACTGAGGGGGTGGTCAAGCACTGGAACAAGCTCACCAGGGCAGCGGGGACCTGTTGGTGTTAAAGAAGCATTTAAACAATGCTCTTAGATATGGTTTAACTTTTAGGTTGCCCTGTGTGGATTCAGGAGTTGGACTCAATGATCCTTGTGGGTCCCTTCCAATTCAGGAAATTCTATGATTCTATATGTACATACCGTTGAATTTTCTCCTGGAACTCTGTCTTCTCGAATGTATATATCACCAGTCTGTAATACATTTCAGAGTATTCAATGCAGGGATTGTCTGCTGTCCTGTTTGTGATTCTGCAACATATCGTAGTTGATGCCCATGAGTTGGCGGGCCTCATCGAGAGGGCTTTAAACTAGGGGGAAGGGGATATAACCTACGTTTGCTGCCTCTTCTCCTCACAGGAGAGGAGAACTTTTGTGCTGGTACCTTTCTTGGTGAAGACTCCAGTCTCCGTGAAAAAGTTACGAGATTCCTATGTTACACAGTGATTAATTTCTTGAATACAAAATCAACTTAATGCTTTCTAATGCCTATCTGAGTAATAATACTACATTTTGGCAATAATAGGATTATTTAAATTGTTGTTTAAAGCTATAGAGGTTAAATCTTCTGAATTGTTTATTCACCATTCATATGTGCATCTTAGATTTCAGTTACTATTTTTTTTCACATCACTTAAAATCAGGGCAGGGAATAGCTAAGAGAAAAAGACGACTGTTTCTTTCTTTTTTTTTTTTCCCCCCTGATTATTTGCTTACATAATTTTCTGAGGAGAGTTGAAGGTGTAGTGGTATTCATCAGAGAGATTACAGTCATGTCCACATCATTTGTACTTGTGATGGGACATCTAATAAAGATGAGGAAAGCTAAATGAGAAAAGGGACAAAATTCATCAATGTACCATAGCAAAGTAATTAAACCTGTGTTAGTGAGCAGGTTATCACAGTGTCATCTGATGTAATGAACAATTTGTCTTGTAACCAGGAAGAATACTAATACTGTATTCCTTTTGTCCTTGTTTGTGTTGACAGGAAAAGAGAAGCTACTGTAATTAAGGGGGAACTTTTCAACTTGAGCTGCTCAGAGAGCAGTAGAGTTGTTATATATGAAGTGTGTGTCCATCTGGTGACTTCCCCCCACCCCAGTTCTATTTGTTTGTTTGCTTGCGTGTTTTCACTGATAGCCTATTTTATACTTACTTGGTATAGGTTGCTGCCTGTGTGCCTGACTGTGTGTCAGTGTAGCTAACTGATAACTCCTGCTTTAACAAGGGAAGGCAGTTTGTTTATATATCTAGGACTAAAATACTCTTAAAATTCTCAGTGTCTCTGTTTCTAAACTGTCAGAAGTCTATAACATTTTAATTCACTTGCATATTATAAAATATTTTTTGTGGATACTTAACTGAGAATTTTTTGTTTCCCAGAACTTCAGCCTCTTTTGTTGCAAAGAAAATTGGAAAAATTAGCTCTTTTTGCCAAATCATGCCCCCAGCTGTATCGATTTTATTTGGAAATGTAAAATTGTTCAAAGTACACCTGCATTTAATTCATAACGTTGTAGAGCAGTATGAACCAAAATTATGTTGTTGTACTACAAGTTGTGCAAATATATATATACTAGAGAAGAATTTGGCTTTCAAGAGTAACTTATGTGAAAGGAGTATAAAGAAATTAAGTTACTTATGGCCAATAAGTATAGATCCCATAATATTTTTCACATACTAGTAATTACTTCTATTTCAATATTTTCTACAATATTCATCAAACACAAGAGGGAAGCTTTAGATCACAGCTTCAGTCTTACATCCAGTTTTGTAACTTTTCATGTATCTACATTTATTTGCCCTCAGTTCTTCATTAATAATTCTGTTAAATTCTAAAGGTTTCATAGTGTATAAAGCACTATACACTTCGGAGTTATTCATACTATGTGCACTAGACAATTTTCATCAGCTATCTTAGCAGTTGTTGGGTACGATGACTTTACAGTGTTGACTATTTGTTAAGTAGCTGAGAGTAGGCGGTATGAATGTTTCACGGTTTCTTGAGATATTTATCTAATTTTTTCAGATTCTAAATTGTATATTCATGCATACCCTTCAAACTGCAATGAGTATGTTAGATAAAAAGGAATAGAAATGTCACAATCTGTCTTCTTTATTTAAAGTTCCCAAATGTGAAAAGAAACACAGGGAGTGTAATAGTGAAAACAGTGTATTTGAGTGTGTCCAGGTGTGATGGGTTGACCCTGGCCAGCAGCTAAGCACCCACCCATCCACTAGCTTACTCCCCCCACAGTGGGATGGGGAAGAGAATCAGAAGAACAAAAGCTGAGAACTCCTGGGTTGAGATGAAAAGCAGCAAAGCTATGTGCGTAAGCAGAGCAAAATAAGGAATTTATTCACTATTTGTCATTGGCAGGCAGATGTCCAGCCACTTCCTGGAAAGCAGGGCCTCAGCACGCATAATGGTTACTTGGGAAGATGAAAGCCTTAACCACAACCCCCTTCTTCCTCCTTTCCGCGAGCTTTTATTGCTGAGCATGACGTCACATGGTAGGGAATGTCCCTTTGGTCAGTTTGGGTCCACTGTCCCAACTGTGTCCCCTCCCAACTTCTGGCGTACCCATGACCTACTTGCTGAGGCAGGCAGGGTGGCAAAAAGGAAAGCACGATGCTGTGCAAGCCAAAACACTGGTGTGTTAACAACACTGGTTTAATCACAGGTCCCAAATACAGTACCATATGAGGTGTACAGGATTAACTCCATCCCAGCCAGACCCAGTAAACCAGGGAAGGCATCATTCATTCAGAGGAATGGCTTGCTTGCTCCCTGTAATAAAGTTAACAACAAAAAATGTGAAGATCTGTAGGTTATAAATATGACATCTGCTTAAAACTCTGCATCCTTCTTGCTAAAAATGTTAGACTAAAAGGAGGGAACTGTACAAACAAGTATGCACTTATTTAAAAAAAAAAAAAGTTGATGGATTGTCTTGAGCTCTGTGGCTGTGCCACCCATTAAGGAACTTAGACTGTTTTTAGCCTTGCTGTTGTTTACTTCTTTTACATCAAAATCAATATAAGTTAATGTTTAATGAGCATGCTTTGTAAACATGCATTTCACATTGTGTTGGCCTTCCATTAATTTCATTTGTGACTATATGTAATATTATATTGCTTTGTAGGGAATTTCTCAAAACAACAGATGATGTGCATTAAAGTTGGCGGTAAAAAAAAAAAAAGGAATTATTTATTAATAAATATTTTCCTAACACTAACCCACTGAAGAATTTCTGGCTTCATGTTAGTACTAGTGCCAAAGGGGGAAAGGGGAGAAAATAATGGATCAAATGCTGTGCTTCTGTGCATAAAGTTTTGCTTTTACCTGAGTATCCACTTTATGGCAGAATGACGTTTTGCTTGGTTAGAAGGAGCAGGAAAGTTAAAGGATGTATATAGCTCTGACTTTGGACTCTTTCTCTGCTAGTTGTTCTCAAGTTCTGGCAGGAGGTTGCTCTGCATGCCTCTGTTGATACAGTCACCTTTCATGCCTGTGGGTATTTTGTATTCTCAAAAAGGGGGCTAGGTCAGATGTTTTTAAAAATATTCTGAAAAAAAATTGTCATCTCCGTGATGTAAAGGCCATAGTGCAGTGAATAGACTCAGCCTGTTTTTTAGTCCCTCTCAGCCCCACAAACACATTTTCCCACATCACTAAACCGTTGTGTGGTTTGAACAGTGAGTTTTGCCTCCTGTTTATAGCATGAATGTACAGGGAGCCAATTATTTTATTAATCTGTAACTTTGACTTTACAAGAGGTGTAGAAATAAAGTAAACGGTACATGTGGTCCAGTATTGTTGACTTCAGTATTCATATTTTTCCTGGTTTCGCTTATTTGCTGAATTTCTCTCTGCTGCAGTTTTCAGTCTCTGTGAATAGGATGTAATTCAAGACTAATTAATCTTCTCCAGATTGTTGCATGCAAACCAACAAATGTAAGAAATCTAAACCAGCTAAAATGTCTCATTTTGCTAATAAGAGTCCTTGTTAGGTTCCATCAAAAGTAGTGCAGTATTTGTCCAAGATCAATGTAATAACTTTCTAATAGTAACTTAAATGACAATTCCCTGAGATGGTGAAAACTAATGCCAAAGCCATCCAAATGACTTACCATGCAACACCATATCTTGCTACTTCGGTAGTAGATTATGTTTAACATTATCAAACCATAAAATAACAAATAAATATAAAGCCCTCCATGCACTGTTCACCATTCTAAAAAGACTTGTTGCATTGCAAATAGGACAATGAAGCACCACAGTGCAAGCACATGCTTTATTTTTGGTTATGGCTATTCTCCAAAACTGATGCTGTCTTTTCAGTTCAGTGGTTTCAGTTCAGTGAGACATGTTTAAATCTACCTTTCTTCATGCAGGCACTTGTGTGGGCACCTAGGGATGACTTGCAGAATCTGGGTCCTTGTTTGGAAGAAGAGTTTCTGTGAGATTGGGTTGTAGTAAACTAATGTTTAACCTTTTTGACTTGCCTACGTCATGGTAAGAAAAAAATATTTTTAAAGGCTTGACTTTTGAGCACTACAAGGAAATTCTGTATTACATGCCATATAGTCTATTTAACAATCTCTATTACTGCTGTTAAAGCACTTCTCTCTTTTTTTTTTCCCTTCTTCTCCTTTCCCTTGAACAGTTATATCATCTCTCGGATTTCTCTCTTAACATTATCATCAGGGCCATAGGCTAGGGCTCTATCCGGCCAGGCAAATAAAATGTGTTATTGCACACTGTCACGAAGAGATGAAGTGTCATTAAGCTTGACCGAATGCATTTTTCCCAGGGGAGAGGATTAATGAAGAAATGAACCATATCTGAGAGATGTTGGTTATGCTGCTCATTTTATTTTTCAGAAAGAACTTAGATGATGATAGCTTGAGAAACTGAGTAGAACTTATGTAGCTTTTAACAAATGATTGGAGAACAAGCTTGTAAGTGATTTTTCTATTGTTTTTAACAACTCTAACCTTTTTAATTGTGGACAAACATTGTCCTTTCTGTAAAGGACCACATGCCTTGTCCTGCACACATGGAATTCAATTTAAATCATGTTTCTTTTAACCTATAATTAAAAAAAATACTGTTTTAGAGAGAAGCCTTAAAATTTTTACAAAAGCACTGAGAGCCTGTCTTCCTAAAGTTTACTTACGAGATGTTACAGTATGTTCTATTTTGAATTCCATTATATCAAGTAAGTGTACAGGATAAATAAGGTTGCCCCAGGTGGAGAATTGGGCCTTACTAACTCACTGCATATGCTCATTTGTCTGTATAGCTATTGATAGATATTTGCATAATGTAAATATAATTATTATTTTATTTCCTATTTTATAACAAAAATGTTTTCTTGGAAAATATTTTTCTTCTGTTTTCAGTAAAATTATGAAATTGCTACAGTCCTATATGAAATGCTGCTGTCTCATTATAAGGCTGCTTGAAGCTGTGTGCTGGTGACATTATATGTATTACTCTTCCCACTTTCTGTTCATTGTAGAACATAAAGGACACATTTCAGGTGGCCATGCTTAACTGAGCCTTCAGTGTTTGGGCAAAGAGTTGATTTGCATACTTGAATATATTTTGCACCTTATTTGATCACTAACTAATCAGTGCATACAGATGGCAATCAGATTTCTCATCTGAATACACAAATAGTAGCTTGTGAATGCAAGGGCTGTGAAGCTGCAGATTGGGAGCTCTACTCAGTTGGAATGAAGAATTATTAATATATCTCCTGTGATTGTGAAAGTGGAGGAAGTGAGGGTTTTTTCATTAGTACTTTGTAATGACTTGCTAATTTATTCATATGTGGAAGAGATGTTGGTGAGAAAGCAAAAATTGGCTGAGGACTGACTCCAACTCCGAATCCTAATTTTTTTATTTTTAAAATGTATCTACAAGAGCGATACAAGTCTTATCACTTACTGAGGAGCAAGTGAATGGAATGAGTACTTTCAATACTTTCAGAGTACTATCAAAATGCATTTCCCCCTTCTCAGTTTTTCACCTTCCCTGTGGAAAGGAGAAGTTTGTGTGCACCCTATGTGAAGGTGCCCACATGGTCTTGTGTGTTCCATAGAAGATCATTGAGGTTATAACACTGAAAATGATTCTTGCTTCCTAATTGCCATAAGTTTTGTTAGCAGTTAAACAATCTATATGGATGGGTCTGAAGTCCATCTTCAGACAAAGCTGCTGATTCCAGTTGCCGTTTTCCTGTCTGTCTTCTCATTTTTAATTCTGTGTTAATAGGTGAACCGGTAAATTGCAACGGAACAGGATGCCACTTTTTCCAAAGAGTATTCCATTGTGCTGTACATTGTTATACATATTCAGCCTTTTAAAATAATTAGTAAACTGAAAGCTCTTCGTATTTCCGATTTGAATATGTAGAGCAGCTGTGCCATTGTGTAATGTATACAGGTTCAAAATAGTGAGATTATTGGAAAATGCATTGTTTCTTTGTAATTTAATTCTTTGTAAGTTATTAGTGACACCTTGATTTCGGGTTTAGTTCCTTTGCTTACCAGAGCTGGAGAGTCCAGCTTATTGCTTTGATTAAGATGTTCAAAATAAAATTCTTTGAGTCCTGAATTGCACAGTCAGGAATATCTATTAAAACATCCAAACAATTTTTATATGATCTTAAGAACAAGCTTTAGAACCATATGAAGAGGTCTGTTAACTTTTATGGTGGAAGAAAGGCTAAACTCTATGTTTTTATGCACTGTAACACATTACTTCGGGAAAATTTGTATTTCTTTATTCCAGATAGTTAGGCATCTTTGAAACGCTGTAAAGGATTATAGGCTTTAGAGGTGGTAAGGAGGGAGATTTAAGTACAATGGAGATGAGGCCCAACAGCAGTTTGTGTGAGAAAAACATGGATCAATGGTTATTTTATAATCCAGATACCTCGTCCAGCCCATTACAATACTGATTTGAAGGGGCAGAGGAAGCTCTAGTTATTCTGCCAGTGGAATGAAGTTGAACTTCTAGATTACAGTCAATATTTCTTCAAACATTTCTGTATTGTCTTGTAAGACATTGTATTTTTGTTGTGTATTTCAACAGCTTTTGAGAGTGAGATGCATTGAGCTGCATTACTTATCAGTCATGCAAGTAGCATTTTTTAAAAGTTTCTAAATGGTGAGCCTAAAAATATGTCTTGAATTCTAGAGTTACTTTTTTCCATCTTGTTGTTCAGTGGTCCATAGCCACTTCAGCCTTGGAAGTGATTTCTTTCCATGAGTGTTGTCAGCTATAAAACTCAACACTATTGACCTATTACCAGAGTTCTTCCTGAAAATAATTAAACTTCAGAATGCTGTTCTTTCAAGAAACTTGACCTCTGACTGGCTTGACCTTCAATTGACTCCCCAGCCTGCTTTGCACTTAACTGAAATTTCTGCGATGGTAACATCATTAAGGATGCAATTTCCTTTCCCTCTGAGATATTAGCTATGTTGGCAAAAGTCTTCCTACAGGCATGTTGATATGTGTGAAAAGCCACTGTTCAAGGGAAAACACTGATGTTGCTTGTTGCATAATCCTTATGTACTTTTATTGTAAAGGTTCCTTTTGATATGCAGACTGTAGTTTTGTTATCCTTTATGTTGCAAAACAAGCTGGTACTGATTTTTAACTGAAACTACTGCGTAGCTGTTTCATTGCTGCTGAGTAAACTTCTAGTAACCTATAACACAAGATTTTTTTCAGGTAAAAAGTGTAAGATAAACGGGTTTTATATGGTATATTATTTAATTTACCTTCCTATTAAAAGGACTAATCAAATAGAATAAGGCAGCTTTTCAAAATAAGGAGATTTTCTTTCATCAGAATAGACATTTGTTTTAAATAAGTTATTAATCATGTAGGTAAAGCACTGATTAAGAATATTCTTTGATTTGCTTTCCTTTGTCTAAATTCAATTGAGGAGAGAGGCTGTGATAAAAGAGGTTGATAAAAGTATTATAAAGAAATTAATATTGCTGGTATCTTGTATATTCTTTGCTATGCATCGTCTGTCCTCCATTTTACTTATTGGACCTAACCTTTCAAGCTCTGGGATAGATTGGTTTAATACTTTCCTTTTTTGATAGCTCAGGTACTATGGGACTAATCAAATTAATTTCAAATACGCAGCTCTGCATCTTCAAACAGAGGTGTCAGTTAGTGCTCGGGGCTCTCCAAAGGCCTTTGCTTGCCCCCATTAGCTTTGCTGTGGTGACCACGTTATACACAGACTGGGTAAGCGTGCGCATACTCCACAGTGCCTGTACTGGCCACTGAATCTGCCCACAGTTAAGACTCTGTGTTGAATTTTTGGGTAGGGGGGAAGCACCTGCTGCACGTGAACTGCCTGCTACCTGGCAGCAGAGCTCAGCAGTGCAAGGACCACCTGTGCTTTTCCACAGGCCACAGAGTAGGAGACTTGAAGTTCAGAGATGTGAAACTTTAAAGTTATGGTGACATTGTAGAAAATGAAATCTAGAAATAGAAATAGTTACAGAAAATTGTGTATTAGATGATTAAGAAAAAGACTGGGATACTGGTATCAGCACACTTTTTTTTTTTTAATGCCCTGCTGTTTGAACTCCTTTTTGTCACTCAAGTTTAAGCATGTAGGGAACTGGGGAAGAAGTGCAGTGAGTCACAACTACAGCACACAGAAGCTTGATGTGAGCATCCTGCAGTGGGCTATGACTGGTCACTAATTCTACACTGTCCATCTCTCAGCCTTTAATTGATGGTAGGGTACTGTTTACATTTTTAGGATCAAGGCTTCTGCTTATATGCAAAAGTGTATGACTTCTTGTGTTTGCCCTTTCTCACTTGCAAGCAAACCACCCTATTTTTCTCTTTGCTTGAATAAAATAAAAAGTGTAATACTACACTCCACCCTCTTAATTCTGAGGACAGGTACAAACCAGAAGTTTGCAAGTTATCTCCCTTCCACTATACCCACTTCCACAGACACACTTCAGAAACTGAAGCTTCTGCTTTCATAAATTTTAGAAAAATTGACTTATTTTCCCTAAAAATTAAAGGCTCCAAATGTAACAAATATTTCCCATATGAAATATCACACAGACACTGCAGGGTAAGTGAGAAGATTTTCATGTGACAGTAAGCATATCTTATTTTTCCACGACTGCGCAGCCCAGAAGTATAAAATATTTATTTTATCTCTTAAGCAGCTATCAGCTAAAAGGATAAAAAAAAAAATCTTTGTAGTAGGTTTTCAGACTCCCATTGTATTTCAGAAGCATAACTCTTAAATGGAATTCTTGTGGAAGAGTCTTAAGCTCGACATTTTAAAAACTAAATGTAAACTAACACTTCATAGATGTAAATTGTGAAAGGGTTTTTTTTGTTACTTTCCTCCTTTCCTGGCTTTGAAATCTTACCTCAAGGTCAGGTTGGAAAAGGGCTGTACATGGACAGGAATAAGTTGCTGGAATTCAGTGTAAATTTAAAACAGACAGCCTCTGCACAATTAGATGGTGTTTACAGGCAGGGTTACTAACATCACTTTGTAAAAGCTTCTGATAAAAAGAATGTGCCACTTCAATGCTACAGACCAGAGGAGGATATAGAACAGAAATTTGTCTGAAAGAGAAAACAGCTCCTTGGTGCAAAACTATGAACACTGGTGCATTATAAGTCAAGATCTTGCAGGTGTTGACACTCCATCTTCTCTCCTTCATGAACACAGAGACCAATTAACAATGACCACAGATATTCTGTGCAGGAATTTATAGCTGTAGGTTGTTTTTTTCTTTGCTTATCCCTGGTATGTGTTGTCTCAGTTTTGTTAAGTTGCATTGATAGATCTGACAGTGACGTATGTTCCACATGGCTGTTTTAGTTCAGCAGGTGTATGCTAGGCTGGATTACATTTTGTTATGTGCCCAGCTAATGAGATGCAAAAAGCAGTAAAAATGTGGTTCCAAGTCAAATAGTCAGTAAGTATTTTCTAAGCTAATTTAATACTTCTTTTTAAGACTAGCCTGTTTTGTGATAAAGGTGATACTATTACAATTGGATGGTAATATTTGTTCAAATAACTTTCAGAGCTACAGGAAACTTGTAGGAGAGCTACAGCTCACCTCTCCTAGGAGTGCCTCTCCTAGGGATGCCTCCCTCGTGAGGGCTGCGTCTGGGCTCTTTGGAACCATACACTGGACTGGGGCAGTTGTACACCTTGGCTGTAGCTGAGGCTTTGGCTTGTGTACAGGCTAATTATGATTGGACTTGGTGATTAACTAAAGTTTTTGCCTATTATTATGTTATTCTGCTTTTGTTGGTATTGCCCGGTGTTAGTCAAAACTTAGAATTGGATTCCTTTTGTTTGTTAGGTGAGATTTTCTTCCAAACTCTTCACTGTTGCTTTCATGGTGCTTGAATATCTCACGTGGAGGGTGAAATAGATTGCAGTGCTAAAGCCTTGTTCTGGTACTATTTGTTGGAGATGGAAGCTGTGCAATGTATCTGTGAATCTAAGAACTCCCTTGGAAGCACAGAGGTGAAAAGGAAGAGATTGGTCATGGCACTGTGTGTGTTATTGCGGAGGGCTGCCATATGAAAGCATGGCAAGGCCACAGAGTCCCTTAACTAAGTGGACAAGGCTCGCCATTAGCTATGTCAGGGCACACAGTGGTAATTCCTCAGAATTCATACTTGTGGCAATGCACTGTTTATCAGCTGCTTATGCCCCAACTGTTGCCCTCAAGGCGGAGTGTGTTTGCTCTCCAGCCAGAAACTTGTCCTATTAACTTAGCGTTGGATTTCAGTTTACAGCACTGTTGTCTTCAAAGATGGCAGTAAATTCTGTTGATGGAGTGTGGAGATTGCGTTCCAGAGATCTAACTTGCATCTAACCCCTCCCAAGTCTTAAGCCACCTAAACTTGCCTTACTTTGGCTCAGAGCTTCATGCCAATGCAGTGTGCAGCACAATTAACTTTTTTTAAAATGATTGGTTTGCTATTGCTGTGCTGAAACAATTCAGCTGGTTTAAAAGGAAAAAAATGAAGTTAATCTACAGCCAGCATTTTAAAATTTCAGGGAAAAAAAGGTCTAAAAATATGAGGATTTCTTTTAATATGAACTATTTTTCTGTGGTCACTTCCATATGCTCACTGGGAATTATTTCTGCCTACAGCTGTTTTGTGATACAGAAACAATTCTTTCTGTAACAGTATATTTATACTTTCCTGTAAAATAGTTATAAGCAATATTCTTGTACTTTCCTACATAAGCTAGATATGATTACGATGTATTGTGGATTTCTTGCAAGAGTGACCTTTAGGAAAATGATAGTTGTGTCTCAGGTTTCAGGCAAGATAGCAAAGTTGTCAGCAGTGGTGGCAGCTTTTTGAAGTGTTGTAGTGGGTATCTCAAATCTATAAATGTGTTTGGGGGAAAAAGGATAATAAAATCAGGAAAAAAAACCCAAACCCACCACAGATACTGGTAGGAATACTGTTCTTTGGTAGGAAAGAAAAGAAACCTGGACAGGTAGCCAAGTTGTGAGGAGTAATAGGGTATTTAAGCCCTCAGTATTTGATCTGGGATATGTTGCGGGGAGTGGGTTAAATGAAGAGAAGTAGTGTTGCAGAACGGAGGTTCTGGAGAGGTATCTGAGGCTTTAGAGCGCTTGGTGCCACGAAGCACCATTATCTGGGCACCTGTAAATAAAATTCTGCTTTTGGGAGGAAGGAGTAGGGGATTGTTCATTTAGAGCTGCTGCTGTTAACAGTTCTTTGCAGAATAACAGGTGAGGAAAGGATCAACAGTGGGATGAAAAACTAGCGAGCTGGATCAATGGTCTTTGATCCATAAAGAGAAGTTCCTGGGCCAAACCTGAAGAACTGATGGTAGCAACTGCCTTCCTGAAAATACAGGTGTAAGAGCAAGAAATGCCCCACAAGCTGCCTACAAAGTTTCTGATGTCTAGGTTTGAACTGTACTGGAAAGAGATGGTCTCCTGAAGGACCTGTGGAGAGAGCATCATTCTGACGAATAAAGACTGCTGTGGCAGTCTTGCTGCAGTCTCGGATACTTCAGTTCTATCAAAACTACATTTGTTGCTGATTGTCTGGCTCCTTTTTTCTAAATAAATGAAAAAAATCTGCTTTGACTAGGAAGACTGAGAAACCTACGTTGGAATGCAGGATATATGTAACCATTTCTTGGGAAACAAGGTTAAAGAGAAGAAAGATTTAATTTATGATGCCATTTCATACCTTACTGAACTGGTTGTAGTGTATGCATCCTTCTTCTTGTAATAAACATTGTAGAATAGGAGTGGTTCATTAATATGCTAGGCAATGTCTTACACAGGCTAATGTTACCATACTGATTATTATTCTAAAAATTATCCACGGTGCCTGATTTCCTTCAGTATACTTGACAGTGGATGTGATTGCAGGGAGTATTTGCATTTGGAACAGTGTTTGGAGTATAGTTCAAACATCCTAACTCTTTTATATAATCTGCAAATTGGGTAGGTTTAACATATCACTTAAATGCCATGTCTGTATTTATTACAGAATCTCCCAAATTTACTCTGAAGTTGTGAGATTATGGGACTAGTTAGGATCTCTGTATTTACATCCTTTTAAACTCTCTTACCTGGCTGTCCATGCAGAAATGTTTGTGCCTTTCAGAGTGAATGTTTTTTCTTTTGCTTACCTTTGCTTTGCGGAACCCAGTCTCTGGGATTTTTGGAAATTGTGAAAAGCATCTTTGTTTCAGTGGTACAGCATGATTTCATTCCGATCTGTCTATGGGTTAGTATGTTTTCATCCTTCTCCCATTATGATGAGAAGGAAAAATGTTTTTTTCTGGCAAAACATGCAATTCAAATGTAAAAAATTAATTTTCATTATTTATTCCTTCAAGTGAAAATTTCCTTTCTTCAAAATATTTAATCGTTAGGATCTTTGTACAGGTCAGGAAAATGCAGACATCCATGAATAATACTTGATCTAAACGTGTGTGTATTCATTAATGGAGCAACATCATGTAGGAAAAGTGAGAGTCCTGTCTCTTTTTCTGGACAGTCAGATTTTTATCCTTAGGCCACTGTTTTCTCCCTTTTAATGGTCGTCCAAGATAGCATATCAATAATCTATTAATTATCGTTCTTTACTCTCTAAGAAAATATTCTGTGCATGCAGTGGGCACAAAATTCCTCAGTAATTATACAACTAGGTGTGCTATTACTATTTTCACCCATAAATCCAGACCTGCTGATATTTTATCTGCTGGTACAAAGCTAAAATGAAATTCCTAGCCTCAAGCCTGCACAGAACAAAACTTTGGCTGCCAATTGCTATTATAAACAGGCATGCTGAGAAGTCAGAGGGCTACAGTAGGAAAGTGCTGGTTTTCTATTCAGTGGCTAGTCTTCTGTGGTGGGAGTCCTGGATAATCATTCCAGTGCAAGATGTCAGTTGGCTTGCATGAAATGATGTTGCATAATCACGCAGCCGCACGTCAACTGAAAATGCATGTTACTAATGTATTAGTGCTGATAATGCAATAGGAGCAATGTCTGAATTGAAGGTGGGACCGATGGAGGAACTGTCAGAGCAGGCTCATAACAACAGTATGTTGATGATGAATCTTTCAAGCAAGTTTGGCACGTCGGCCCAAAACTCCTATCGGGTGTAATGCATCGTAGGATCCCTTTTGGAGAAGTACTGTTTGAGAGGCTGCGTACTGAAACAGCTTTTGTAGCTCATAGATATTACATGCAAATAGGGCTGTCATGGTGGTGAAGAATACTTACCTCCTCACATGGCAAAGACAGCAATTCTATTATTGATTGAAGACTATAAATGCAGAACTTCTTGAGAACAAATAGACTCCTATTGACAGACTACTTAGGATATTTGATTTCATAAAACCAACCTGAGAGCATTACTTATCTTGTGTGCAATTGTCTATATTTAGTCAAAACTAGGTTTTCCTTATTAGAAAAATCCTTTCATTCCTCTTGAAAACACAGTGAATTAGGGGATGACCTGAGACTGTTTTACAATAAATATCAACTCAGTTATCTGTTGTTTGTATCTTAAGAAACCATTGTGATTGTTTTCAGAAAGCATTTCTTTGACAATGAGCACAGTTAGACTGAAAAAGCCCTGTGATTATGCTGAAATGGAAAGTTCAGGTAAGACTTAACCTGCAAATGTTTTGTTTTCAACTGGCTTATAGCTGCTGTTCCCCATTTATCCCCATGATATGTTTCATATGTGTGTGGGGAGAGGAAAGGAAATGTGCTGTAAAGCAAACTATTATACAAGTTCCAGCTGAGCAGGTATTTTGAATGCCAATCACTCAAGCAGGTGGGTGCCTGCTAAAGCTAAGTTGAACATTGGCTCACTGCTGAGGAAGAGAAGTGCAATGGTGGTATACTTTGCTAGCAAGTCAGATGTTTGAAATCCTTAATCCCATGTGGAAAAAACATGTGATGAAGGAATTCAGTGAACTTCTACTTATTTTCTAGTGTGTTATTCTGTATGTGTTTCAAGATCACTGTCCTCTATCTGTGCTCCTTTTTTGAAACCAGAACTTGGCACTTCTGTTTTCAGTTTTTGTTAAAATTGTTTTTAACTTTAGCCCATGGAATAATAACATGAATATGTAGTACTCCATTTTTAAAGTTGCCTCTTATTATTCAGATATCATTCTTTACATAGAAAGTAAAATAAAGTGGGCCATTTAGCAAAAATCAGGTAAAAATGCTAAAATAAAAATGTTTATTATTTGCACGAAGGTTGTACTGTTGTCTAAGCTGCTTCTTACTTTGCTGGCTTCCCTGCTATACGTTGGGGTCATGCACACAGGATCACATAAGCTTTGAGCTTTTCTTTGCTGTGCTCAGTTATCTAAGTCCTTTATGTTGTCCCCCACTGGCTAACCTAGAGATGGTTCTTTGCATTCCAGTACTGGTATTTTCCGGAGTTGCTTAATTTGTCCCTCTATAACTTTCTCTTTTTGATGGAAGTTAAGAATTCTGCTTTAATCCAGTGAAGTATATTAAGTGTAAAATAATTCTGTACTGAAACAGAACAGTTCAAAGGTATTTGGATAGGACAACCACAGAAGTGTAGCTAAGAAATAAAATAAAATGTGTATTGAATTGAAAGGGGAAGAATTGCTCCCTTTAGTTCATGTTATAATATGACAAGTGTTGCTGCTAATGCATTGATCTTGTTTCCATGGTTTCAGATTTACAGAAGCTCAAGAACATTGGTTATCTCTTATATTTGGACAGGACACTTTTCAGTGCAGATACTGATACTTCACTCTCTGTTGGCCCTATGCCAAGCCTGAGCATGTGACTGTGGTAAATGGTTAAGTCTGAGTCTGCTGGTTTATGGAACTGGTGTGGAAATTAGTAGAAGGTTGAAAATTGGAGGGTGCTGGGGATTTTGTTGTCATTTTGGTTTTTTTAGCTCACTGTGGAGAGAAGCCTGTTTGACTTCTGAAATAGGTGAAATAAGCATTCAGAGAACAGTGGTCAGTCCATTGTTCTTAATAAATATGGTAATGCATCATAAATATGCTAAATTATGTTATTTTGACTTCAATAGCCATAGGAAAATTTAGATTTTTTTTTTTAAGGGTGGCAATTAAAGGTGGAACAGTATTCAGTTTGTTTTTAGTATGAGTGGTGGAGAGTTGCACAGCAGTTAAATTCTGCAGCTACTAGGAACAGGTTCACACAAGCTTATTTGTTTTATGAACATAAGGATTTGATTTCTCAGGCAGTCTCTTGGGAGATTAGACTTGGCCACAACAGTAGCCTCAGAGCGTTTCCTTGATCTCCTTGTATCTGCTAAGTATTAATGCGAATCAAAATAAAGACTTGTTTACACTGTACATGTGTATTTGTATCTTACCTTAAAAATGAAAGCAGAGGTTACAGCAGCTTCAGCTATCCCCAGATTCCTAGAGCACGTGCTAGCCTACTGCTGTTCTGTAATGCATTTTCTTTACTCATTCATCTCTTCCACCTTGCAGGAAAATCTAGTGGAGATGCATGCACCCATTTCAAGTGCAAAGATCATATAAAGTGGCAGTACAAAGCTTAGAATAAGTCTGTAAAATCATTGTAGGATACCACCTTTGCATTTACAAATGCTGTCATAAGTATGTGGCTCTAACCCTCCTGAGAAATCTCTTATGTCTGTTATTAGTGATGTGTCGTCCTCTTCTTTGCAGCATGTGCATACACAGACATGTACCATATCACCTTACTTGCCACTCCATTCAGTCGTAGGAGCGCTTTTGTGCTCTCAGTACTCGGTGCATTCCCAGAGCTCTGACTCCACTGACAAAGGCCAAGGCAAACAGTGGCTTTTAAGTGTGACCCACATCTCTGGTCCTTTTAATAGTAGGACTATGTAGATTGAATGAATTACTGATTATTTAGGACTCTAATACTAACTGTTTGGGAAAATACGCTGTGCTGTTTGGATGTACAAGAGACATACTATCTCGCTCGCAGTTCCAAAGTCCAAGTTCAGTGAAGTGCCCAGCATATTTAAATATTTTTTTTGGAAGAACTCGAAAGCTCTGTACAGTGAACACATGATTAATTTTCTACATATGAATAATCTCAGCACTTTCAATTAGATTTTAAGCATATACTTAAAGTAAATGCCTGAATACTTCAATGGATTGGAGCCATTATGGAGCTCCATAACGGAGCACCATATAATGTTCTTAGCAATCAATGACAAGTCTGTCAAAAAGCAATGTATTTTCCTTAATCTGTGCAAGTAAGGGTGACTATGTCATTATTGTGTTTCAGCACTGGCAGAATTCACGTGAGATGTGTTTTTAAGGTGTGATTTGTGTCCTATTCACTTTACATTATATGAAGTCCCATTTTGTACACGTAAGGATTGAAAGTAATGTAATTTATTTGTTGTAAATATACAACAAATGTTATTGTCATGCAGAGTACCAGGGAGGAGAAACTCCCGCATGTTTAACCCCCTACCCCACCTCCTACTCCTTTGCTGCAATGTTAAACTGTTGTTTTCTGTAGCCCGTAAACTAAGGATTGTTATCTATAAAACAGCATTCCTTCAAAGTGTTCCATATTTCATATTCACACTCCTTGCTATAATTACAGACTAAAGGCAAGTTCCCCCCCCCGCCCCAGATTTCTAAAACATTGCCTTATATTACTTGTATTTTGAATGGAAATAAGTCTTATGGGTTTTGTACCTAAGGGAATGATTTAAGGAGGTAGTGAATGGTAATGAGCTGATAGCTCCACCAGACATAAAGTGAGAACATATGCATCTAGTTCCAGTCACAAGAGCCTTTATTAAAACAAAATGTTGCACTGGTAATATCATGAGCAACATCCCTTGAGATGCATTTAACTATTAAAGATACAGTGCATCCCTTAAATATCCTCTGAATGAATTTAGTGACAAAGGATAACTGTATTTTTGGTTATAACTTTAAAACAATACTATACAACAAGAAGTCATAAAAAGGCTTTGAAAGGACAACAATTATTGATAACTCCACAAGCTTTGCTGAGGAAATTCAGTAATTCCATGTGTGTTCCCATAAAGGCTTCTGTGATTGGATTTCTTTTTTTTTTTAACTTTCTTCATTATGGTGTCACACTAGACTGGTGTTTAAATTATGCAGCATTCATTGCCTCAATTTTTAATGTCATTCTGAGAATACCACTCCCAGTTTTCAGGTAATGAGTGCTGCCTCATTTCAACAGCTTTTAATTACAATGTGGTATCAAATATAAAGAAGTTACTTTTTTCTTTTTTCTTTTTTTAAATTGTCTTTACTAATTATAGATTCCTTTGCATGTCATGATTCAGTAGGAGAAAATGGATGTCTACAGGATAATGACACACTTTTAAACACTAAATGACACATTATGTAAACACTCAGTTTACAAACAGAGAAGGACTTGTGGGAGATGTGGTGGTCGGAGGCCGTCTTGGGCTTAGCGACCATGACATGATAGAGTTCTTGATTCTTGGCGAAGTCAGGAGGGGGGTCAGCAAAACCACCACCATGGACTTTCGGAGGGCAGACTTTGGCCTGTTCAGGACACTGATTGAGAGAGTCTCTTGGGAGACAGTCCTGAAGGGCAAAGGGGTCCAGGAAGGCTGGGCACTCTTCAGGAAGGAAGTCTTAAAGGCGCAGGCTGTCCCCGTGTGCCGTAAGACGAACTGGTGGGGAAGACGACCAGCCTGGCTGAACAGGGAGCTTTTGCTGGGACTCAGGGGAAAAAAAAAAGGAGAGTTTACCACTCTTGGAAGAAGGGGCAGGCAACTCAAGAAGAGTACAGGGATCACGTTAGGTCATGCAGAGAAGAAATTAGGAAGGCA
>WAAD01003514.1:0-10419 GCA_013389945.1 Fregata magnificens | reverse complement strand
GGTTGACAGCTGGCTGAACATGAGCCAGCAGTGTGCCCAGGTGGCCAAGAAGGCCAATAGCATCCTGGCTTGTATCAGGAATAGTGTGACCAGCAGGAGTAGGGGAGTGATCGTGCCCCTGTACTCGGCCCTGGAGAGGCCACACCTCAAATACTGTATTCAGTTTTGGGCCCCCCACTAGAAGAAGGACGTTGAGGTGCTGGAGCATGTCCAGAGAAAAGCAATGAAGCTGGTGAAGGGTCTAGAGTATAAGTCTTCTGAGGAGCGGCTGAGGGAACTGGAGTTGTTTAGCCTGGAGAAGAAGAGGCTGAGGGGAGACCTTATCGCTCTCCACAACTACCTGAAAGGAGGTTGTAGTGAAGCAGGTGTTGGACTCTTCTCCCAGGTAACTAGCGATAGGACAAGAGGAAATGGCCTCAAGTTGCGCCAGGGGAGGTTTAGATTGGGTATCAGGAAGAATTTCTTTACTGAAAGAGTGGTTAGGCATTGGAACAGGCTGCCCAGAGAGGTGGTGGAGTCGTCAACCCTGGAGGCGTTCAAAAAACATGTAGACATGGCACTCCAGGGCCTGGTTTAGGAGTCATGGTGGTGTTAGTTGATGGTTGGACTTGATGATCTTAGAGGTCTTTTCCAACCTTAATGATTCTGAGATTCTATGACTTTTCCTCGCCCCCCTTTTTTTTAAACATTTCTCTAGAGGATGGATACATGTTGTCCTGATATTTTTAGAGAAATGTCTGTATAGAAGAATAGATAACTATGTCATGTTCTCCTAGGGAGAACTACAGGTGTATAGTTTTCACTAACTTCATATGAATATTGATCACTTCTAATTAGTATAATGTCAGTGGAGCTGGTCAAAATGATGACTACACTATTATTTAAGTAAATGCTGCTGAATGTGTATGGATGAGATATTTGATTCCATTCCTTTTCTAGAGATTGTTATTGTTTTGTTAGTTGAGGAAGAGAAATATTTTCCTCTGAGAAATAAATTGCAGTTGTCTTTCTGGACTATACCATGTTGTTTAATATGTCCACTAAAGTACCTTTTACATTGTTCTGTCAGTAGAATGAAGTCTTAGGAAAAAGTAAACCTCACTGAATTTTACAATTTTATTCTTCACAATACTAAAATAATGTAAAGTGGCTATCATAGAAATGGAAATTAGGATTGTTTTTGTTGTTGTTATTCTGTGTTAATGACTTGATACAGAATCACAGAATGATAGAGGTTGGAAGGGACCTCTGGAGGTCGTCCAGTCCAACCCCCCTGCTCGAGCAGGTTGCCCAGGGCCATGTCCAGATGGCTTTTGAGTATCTTCACAACCTCCCTGGGCACACGGATTTCGTCTGTGTTTCCACATTTCTTAAGATTATCATATAATGATATTTTGCATATTTTATAAGCTTTAGGGATCTTAATTACTTTCTTGCAGTGAATCTGTACCTACCTTAATACTTTGAATGTATTTTATCATAAATAATTTAACAAATGGGGAAAAATCAATTATTAGATGCACTGTGCAATAATAGTTTATAACTGTTTTCTAATTGTTTATTACTGTTTTGCACTAAATGCTGTCTTAGATATATTTTTTTTTTGGTCATGGTAAGTATCTTCAAAGACACGTTGGCATATTTCATGTTTTACTCCATGATTCCATTGAGACTGACTCACTAATTCATCCTTTTCATCTTGTTTTACTTCTGATAGTGTCAACAATATCAGTAGCTTTGTTTTACCTCACTTGGTATCATTTTGGTAAACCTTGCAAAGGATGAACCGTTTCATGTTTTTATTAAAAAAAAAAAAAAAAAAAAAAATCCAGCTGTTAGCCTGATTCTGTCACTTACTAAGGTTTTTGGGGTCTGTTTTCATTTTTGAAAATGTCAAAATTTTTGACGGACTAATGTGCAGGAGAAAATGCTGTGCAGGAGAAAATACTATGCAGGGATTCCTGCTATCACTCGTGCTTGGTAGAAGTTCACCCTATAAATCTGGTGTGGAATATTGAGCATACAATAATTTATTCAAATTTATGATGAGCACACAGTGCCAGTGAGCAAAGACAAATAAAAAGTTTAAGTTCTGAATCAATACCACTGAGGCCAATGGGAGGAAAATTTCAGTCAATTTCTTATATTAGTCTTAATGGAAATGCAGCACTCAAATATTAAGTATTTTGACATTTCAACTGACATGTGGGAACATATCATTCATTACCATAATTTTGCACAGGCTTGCAAAAGCAAATCCTCAGATATTGGGGAATGCCTTATGTGAGTTACTGAGGACATGGTTGCTTTTCTTGTGTATATGTTCTGTCCAGGTCGGAGATTGCATATGGACCACAGGGGAAATTCCATGTGCCTTTCCAAATGAGACGGATTTTGCTCACTAAAATTTTCTTAAATATCTCATTGGAAGGGGACTTATTGCATTATTTGCTATATGTGATACAATCCTCTTTTGACTCGGAATGGTTGTTTTTGTACTGTTTTGTTCTAAAACTTTAAAAAAGTAGTTGAGTGATATGCAAAATATAAAACTATTACAATTGCTATGATTTGTGTGGTATTGTATGTCACAGACGGTGGTGCAGCACAGAAAGAATATTTAAATGATTTGCAAAACATCATGTAAGATCTTTGTATTAAGGGTAGAATACAATTTTCCAAGTCAGTATTCAAAGACCATTTCCATTTGGTCATCCTTTACTTTTTCTTTAAAGTTTTCAGAGAATGCAGTCCATTGCATTCTCAACCCGTGCAGAAAATAAAGCAGGGGTCTTAAATTTTTATTCATTATACATCCCTGTTTCATTCCTTAAGCACCACTTACCCTTTCTGTGCATCAAATAGTGTTTTTTTGTGATTAAAAAATTATTTGACCTGCTGAAGAGGTTTTTTTCACAAATTGTTGGGGTTTTTTCTGCTGCAAAATGCACAGACCTTGTGTGGAAATTCAGCAGTCTGTAAAAGTTTATCTGAAAATACGATTTCAACTCAGGAATCATATGTTGACCTATTGAAGGCTGATTTCTCAAGTGCCACATGAGTGACCAGTAAGAAGTATCTGAAAGTCAAATTAAGGGCCCTATTGCCTGTCTAGGTAGGTATAAATGAGGTTAAAATGGGCAGATAGACAAGGAGTCCTTTCTGTCTGGCTGTTCTTGTATTTTGTTTGCTGCATGAAAGTGTCAAAATGTCTTAAGTCCATTATGGAATAGTGTAGGAATTGCTTACATTTCAAAATACGTCATGGGTCATGACAGCCCGTTCTCTTCAAGCTCTATGAAATGCAACCATGTTTCAGTTTTTCTGTGTACAGAACCATGTTGACCTGTCAAAGTGGGTAAGTGTTCTGTAAATGTTTTTGTCCCAATGGTGTGATTCAGTAGGACAAGAACTGACCAGTAGGAACTTGACTCCTTGCCTTATCCATGTCATATAGGGTATATTCACCTACATGTGGAGTCAGAAACTTCTGTCAAGGTAAGAGCTTTAAAATGCAAACAATCCATTTTAGTAATATGCGAAGAAACCTCAGTTATATAGCACAATCCATGTATGACATAGTTATGGAACTGTAGAATGCAGTTGTTACACTAATTGTGCAGCTGGTTAAATATCAACTTACTAAAAATGGTAAACATCTGTTCTTTGGATCTAAATTGTGGAAACAGAGATGTAATATCATTGCTGAACTTTTCTCTGAAGGATGTGTTTTTCATTTGGGGGTCTGTTTTTGTAATTAGCAAGAAACATTTGCCTTGATAGTGATGTTGTTTTGGAGAATGTATGATTTGCTGGGAAAGTTGTCTCAGTTTTTATTGTTTTCTGGGTTGATTTTGTTGTTGTTTGTTATGATATATTTCTCTTTAACATAAGTCAAATAAATGCATTATGTATGGAATGAGAATACAGGACTTCTAGAGGCTCTATAGGTCACTAGTGCTATTTTAATAGTAATAAAATGGCTAAATAAAACAGGTGATACAGAAGTGTCATACTGATGATGAGGTTTGTAGGAATCTTTTGTCTCTTCCTGTTATGGGATATACTGGGTTATACCGCTATTTCAGAAAAAAGAAAAGTCATGTAATTGTCAAACAGCTTGGATTTATGGGCTTTTCCTAAAGGAAGGCTCCTGTGGATGTCTTGTGTTCCCTATCTGAAGTATGACATTGAGCCCCTGTGTCAGGCAGTTTGCAAATAGACCCAACACACGAGACCTTTGAAGACTTGCTGCTACCCTTGATACCTTTTATTTAAGAAAAAAGTGAAATCAATCTCTCAGCGAACCCTTCAGTGATATATGGAGAATGATTTGGTGGGGAAGGCGGAGCGGAAGGAGGGCCAAGCTGACCTGTAATTGTTTCAGTCTGTTGGAAAGTCTTGTACTTCCCAGCAGGCGTTTAGTGTATTATAGGTATGGTTAGATGACAATACTAAGTTTTTATAGCAGCTATCAACCTTTATTTTCTGTTTAAAAAGGGGAAAAATAATTTCATTAAACAGTAGAAAGTAGAACTTGGGATATAAACTTTAAGCACCTTTTTTAATTTTTCGTGGTGAGTCATTAAAAATGAATGGGTACAGAAAGACTGGAGTTCAATTTCCCCCTTTGGCAGTCTCTTTTCTAGCTGCTCTTGTTGTTCTTTGTAGTGCATTCTAAGAAATCTAAAATGCTCTGGGATCTGTTTTGTCTGTATTATTGTAGTGTATTGATACCTGATTTATATTCACCTGATAATTGACTCATTCATCTGTAGGGCATTTTGTAAGCTGTTGCCTGTAGTGGAAAATGTGTACAAGTGACCCACTGAATATTGATTTAATAGAATCGTAGAATAATTCGGTTTGGAAGGGTTCTCAAGAGGTTTCTAGTCCAACTTGCTGTTCAAAGCAGGGTCAGTCCTGAGGTCAGCTGAGGCTGCTCAGGGCTTGGTTCAGCTGGATCCTGAAAGCCTCCAAGGCTGGAGACTGCACAGCCTCTTTGGGCAACCTGTTCCACCATCTGACTGTCCTAATAGTGAAAAGTCTTTCCTTATAACCAGTGGGTCGTCTTCAGTTTGCCTGTTATCTTTCACCCTCCTGCCATGGCCTGTTGTAGCTATGTCTTCTTGGTAGCCTTGCCGTGGGCACTGGGGTGCTGCTGTTGTGTATCCCCAAAGCCATCCCTTCTCCCAGCTGGAGGTCCTGGACCCTCAGCCTCTCCTCACAGGACAGCTGTCCTCATGCGTATCAACTAGGGGTGCTTGCTCAATTTTGTGCCATCTCAAAACTTGATGAGCAAGCACCTTCCCTCTTCCAGGCCATTAGTGAAGATGTTAAACATGACGGGTCCCAGGAGAGAACATTGTGGGAGACAGTGCTGAAAACCTTGTTTGGATAAAGGACATCCACTGCTCTCCCCTCATCCACAAATCCAGTAATTTTATCCTAAAAGGCAATCAGGTTGGTCAGGCATGATTTACCATTGGTAAATTCATGCTGACTGTTCTCAGTCACCAAGCTTGGCACATACTAAGCAGTAAGAAGGCTGAATAACTTCTCAGGTGCCTGAAATGTGACAGTTTTGTCAAGCCATTATACTAAGGAGTAATTTCAGAGGAACTGTAGTGTATGTTGGAAATACAAATGAAAGCATTTTGAAAGTCTGGAGGGTACTGCTGACCTTGTACCCTTTATCTTGGATTCATAGTTTCTTCATGTCTTTGCATTTAATTTCTATTCCTGGTGTAAGGTCATAGGCACAAGGGAAAACAGGAAAATTTGCTATAGATGTTTTGTACTTCAGAATGTGAATACCAATTTTTGTAGTTAAATCTAAAATTTCTGTCAGTGTCTTGTCATTCTGAAATGTCTCTGAGCTGCTGAGAATCTTTTACTTGGCACTGCAGTTAAAATAATGGATATTTTAGGAAAGTCCTGGTCATGCAGCTGATAAGCCTATCTAAAAGAGTGAATCTTCTTTGCTGTTAAGCAAGAAGCAGTTGCCTATAAAAACGGCAATACTTTTAAAATTTAAATCTCTGATCTGTATCTTTCATGCTTACCTTTTTAACTGTATTTAACTATATTACTGACCTAGAATCAGCTTGTATGTTCTGTTACAGTGTTTGTATGTGAAGCATCCCTTTCCACTACCCTTTTGGCAGTGTTCTGAATTCTAGTACTTGAACTGCATTTTGCAATATGATGTAACTAAAGTCAAGGTGGTGATATAAATTATTAGCCACACGCTAGCAGAAGGGATTGTGAGTGAAGGAAATTATATACTAATAAGTCAATTGGAAAAAATTGCACTCTAGTGGACTATTACATATTAATTATCCAGAGGTGGTTTCATTTGCTCAGATTATAGTAGTACTTCATGAGGCCTGCATGTATGAAATCCCTAGAGCAAGCACTGCAAGAACTGCAGGTTTATTTCTCTTTTTTAATGCCTATGTATATTTAGAGTCTCCAATGAGAGTATCTCAGTTTAACCAGCTTTCAGTGAGGTTTTATTGGAAGAAATATTAGAATGACTTAATAGCAAAATGCCTGCACTGTCTTATTTTTAATGTCACATTCCTTCCTATTCCTTTTAGTTTTATGACATAGCCCAATATGACATGACTAGACCCAAGCTTCAAGGAAATGACATATTCTGTTTTCTAGTCAGAATGTTTAAGCCTCATGTCTCAACTGGGACAGAACCCGGAATGTTGAATGTAGATGTACTTTAAAGCCTGTCTGTCAGAGATGTATAGCCCATAGGTACACCTAGTATTTTTTTAATATGTCTGAGGAAAGAATTAATGAAACCACATTTTAAAACCAATTTGGCAATGGATTCTCTTAGCTATGGACAGAAATGAGAAGATAAAGGAATGATCTGTGGGAAATGTTGAGGCAATCTCTTGCAGGCATATAAATAGAGAAGTGATTAGGAATAAGGTCTTGGAAACGTTTATTTCTTTGCCATTTGAATTAAACATTCTATAAATTATAAATTAAGCTAAATAACATCTGAGAAAAGGTGTGGCATAGAGGATTTAAATATAGTAGATCAACTGTAGCTACTAAATCAATTCTACATGTAGCAGACTTTTCTTTAAGTGTTTCTTTTTCGGTCTAGCTCTCAAGTGTGTTGGATGCATTAAGGAGCAGCTAACCAAGAAATATGAATATTTTTAAGGGTATGTAACAGTGCAGTATAGCGGTACCTGAACTGTGGTAAACAAGTGGTTCCTGGAGTCAATCTTCATTCAGTAACATGGAGCTAATGAGCTAAGTTTTATTACACCAGTATAAATATTACTAGTTTAAGAAACAATTTCTATTTTATGTGAAATATAGTATATGAACCATATGTTGTATATGCTTAATGAGCAACATTTAAATTTTGATAAAGAATGATTCCCCCCTCCCTTTTTGGGCAGAGCAGTTAGCAGAGTCCCGCAGGCGTGTTCTGGGTTAGTGAGTTAGTGTGTTGCTTGCGCAGTAAAATGAAATAACTGAAGAATACAGGAGTTGCAGGCTGGTGACACTGCTATTAGTGTGCCTAATATATCTTACAAGACACTGAATGGCTGCCTGTGGGGGTTATTCCTTAGAACACATTTTCACAACTGTAATTGCACTTCCCTTTCTTATGTGTGTCTTGCTAATCTCGGCTTTAAAATCTGTAGTAGGTTTTTAATTTCATTTGTCCATTTCCAAAGTGCAATAAATTCTACAGCTAACGCAGGAAAAAAAAGTGAGCATGAAGGTGATGTTAGTGAACAGAAACAAAGCTAGATAAATTACAAAAGCAACAGTGGTTTTAAGTCACCGAGCTGTTTGGACATAGAAGAATATTTAATAGTAATGGACATGTCTAGTCAGAGGCTCATCATGGAACTCTTCTTCCTATTAATTGTTTTTATTTGGTCCACTCTGCAAGATTTGCAGAATGAGAACATCCATGCCCTATATGGTGTTTGGAATTACCCTGTTTTAGAGTAAAATCACCAAAATTGGAGGTAGAGGTTGAAAAAATCGAGATCCTGTAGGATATTTTCTCTGTATGAATATATATATTTGGTCAAAGAAAAAAAAATTATGGTCTGCATAATCCTTCATCATATGGATGTTACAATGCAAGATAGTATCTGAAGTTCCTTAACTTCTTTAGGATTAAAGAGGTAACTTATTTTGGAGGGTTATGTCTAATGATCTGTCATAAATAAGGAGCATTTGAGCAGCCTTGAGGGTTTGATTTTAAATTGTGATGAAAATAAACTGTTAAAAAGATAAACTGTAAAAAGCCAATTCAAGTCCTCTTATATAGATCTGAGAACAGTTTGATATAATTTTATTTTGGCCTTTTTAATATCTGATTTGTGTATACATCATTCTTTTTCTATTTCAAAGGTACCTGAAATGAACCAGAAAGAATAGTGCTATTTGACTGTTGTCTTAATTATGAATGTTGTAGTTCATTCAATTCATCCAGTAGCGATTGAGGGGTTTTTTTTTTGTATTCTATTTCTTACCAACTTGTGACCCACTTCCAAGGTTATAAATAAATTGTTTTAACAGTAGGAGAAAATGTCTTATCAGTCAGCTATTAGCAAAAGATACCAGGAATGCAAAATTTCTTACGTATTTGTACATTGGGTTAAGGAACAGAAATCATCTGTAGCAGGACTGTACTTACAGTCAGTCTTGAAGAATACAAATACATATACCAACTTTTATTCTTTCTCATGAAAGAAGAAACCACTGTCTCTTAAAAACTAAAAAATCCTAAATGCTTAACTGATGTTACCACTGGCACTTCTTTAGATCTTTTCCCTCTGATGTGCTGCCACTGCCTTTTCTCAAGGTACTGTTGCTCTCGTTATGAATCTTCTTCTAGGGAAATAGGGAGAAGGAAATTAAAAAGGAGCAAGGCTATTGTCTGATTTGGTTTTGCTGCTCTTCTTTGAGAGAAGTGTTGAGATGGATCCAGGGTACCCGTTACCTTGCCAACAATAAACTAAGTGTATAGAAGCTCTTTTATTGGTGTAGCTGAATACCTATTCCATCAGTCCAGATCTCTGGTGGAGATGTGGAGCCCCATCACTACTTCTTTGATGATAACTTTCCCCCCCTGTAACAAAAACAACTGTACAGAGCCCATAGCAAAGCTTTTTCAAAGGCAGAAAACTGGCAAACTTCAGCAGAGGAAGTCATAGGAATAGGGATAAATGTAAAAAGGAATGCTGTCTGTCAAGAAGAATGGATGAGTTGGTTAACCTAAAAATAAATGACTTTGAAATACATGAGACCTGCTGCGCACTTACATATCTTACGTTGAAGCAATTTAATCCAGATATGGTTTAAAAGTCCCAAATCTGAGCCTTTTGTGCAAAATCAGACCATTTTTTGCTAAAANATGAGATTTTTCTTTTTGCATCAACAGTCTTTTGAGGTGGTGGTGTTTTGTTGTGGTTGTTTTACTTGTTCCCTCCCAACAGATGCACACTATTTGTTGTGAGAATGTGACCTTACTCTGGGTCATGATTCAATTTAATCTTTTAGTGTGATTNTTTATCACAGAAGAAAGGACAATATGCAATAGATTGCAACATGAGCAAAGTTATTTTCTTGAAGATTATTTGCTGTGATTTTTTTCAGTAGCACTCCGGCACAGAATCTTGATGGTTGCCATTAACCCTGAATACAGGGTTATTTTATCCTTCCTGAGCTGCTGAAAGACTTTTTAATGAAAATACAAAAGCCTTCTGCCAGGAGAAGGTAGAAATGTCTGTTGATAGCAAATGTTTAAAGGGCTGATAAACTCTTAAACTAAGATAGATTAAACATAGTACTTATTGTTGTCATGTTATTGTAATTTATTGAGAATCTGTGGAGACCCTGATAGACAACCCATTTCTCATCTGTTTTGAGTGGATCCTAAATCGGGCCTGCAGAACTCTACATTAAGCTCTAAAGCAGGCAGGTGTAAGAGAATTAATGGTCTTATCAGATAGCCATACATTTCAAGAACCCCACCTTAAAAGTCCTGGACCTAGAGTGTGGACTTTTAAGGTAGGTTTCTTGAAATGTATGGCTATCTATGTAGATGTACTTAAGTATGGTGTAAGTGTAGGAGCAGTGCTTTAACATGTATGTTTTGTGTTGGTTTTTCTGATGTATCTTCACAATATTCCTAGCTTCTATAACTTGCACAAGAATTTGAAGTATTTTAGTATGCTGAATGCATGCTAGAAAATTGAATGTAAAGCAGTGACTTTATGAAGGTCAGAAAACGTTTAAAGTGGTAGATGACTTCAGGGTTTTGAGAGCTGAAAAACATAAAATCTTTTTTTTTTTTTTGAAAGTAAATGAATTACAGCTGACAATTGGGAAAAAAATGAGGCAGCCTATTAATGATAA
>WAAD01003513.1:0-18373 GCA_013389945.1 Fregata magnificens | reverse complement strand
TTTTATTTTTTATTTTTCCTTCCCCCTCCAGGTTTGCAGCTAAGACTGTGCACAGTGGGTCACTGATGCTAGTCACAGTGGAGCTGAAGGAGAGCTCTACAGCACAGCTCATCATAAACACAGAAAAACCATGATTAGTTCTGTTCTGCTGCGGGAGCTGAAGCCTGTCCTGTCCCAGGGGTAACCTGCTTACATCTGGACTTCAGAATCTGGCACACAACAAAAGTGCCTGGCATCCACTGCTGCTGCTTTTCATTTATAATAATAGCCCTTCCATCTGGCAGTGGGGGAAGAATACACTCTTGACATTCTTATCTTCTGCTTTAGAATGCTAGTGTGTATCTATCATGTGTGCAAGTTCTTTCCTTTTTTTCTGCTTGCTAACCGAAGAACATATATTTTACTGTCAGTTATCTGCGCTCTTAAATGTATTTCCCATTTGTTCTATCCTAGTCCTTCCCTCTCTGCTCCCTTCCTCCACTACCTTTCTTCCCATTCAATTTTCCCCACTGTAGTGCACAAATACTGGATAATAAAGTTCAAGGGAAATCGCACTGCTTGAAAAGTGAGTTAAAAGGGAAGGTAGGTTCCAGCAACTGTCCTGGTTTCAGCTGGGATAGAGTTAATTTTCTTTCTAGTAGCTGGTATAGTGCTGTGTTTTGGATTGAGCATGAGAATAATGTTGATAACACACTGATGTTTTAGTTGTTGCTAAGTAGTGCTTACACTAGTCAAGGACTTTTCAGCTTCCCATGCTCTGCCAGCGAGGAGGTGCACAAGAAGCTGGGAGGGGGCACAGCCAGGACAGCTGACCCAAAGTGGCCAAAGGGATATTCCATACCATATGACATCATGCTCAGTATATAAGCTGAGAGGAGTTGGCCAGGGGGCAGCGATTGCTCCTCAGGGATGGGATGGGCATCGGTTGGTGGGTGGTGAGCAATTGTATCGTGCATCACTTGCTTTGTATATTATTGTTATTATTATTATTATTACTACTACTATTTTACTTTATTTTATTTCAATTATTAAACTGTTCTTATCTCAACCCACAAGTTTTCTCACTTTTACTCTTCCAATTCTCTCCCCCATCCCACCGGGGGGGGAGTGAGTGAGTGGCTGTGTGGTGCTTAGTTGCTTGCTGGGGTTAAACCGTGACAGCAACATATACAACAACTACGTGCGTGGTTCAGAGAGGTTTTGTTGTGTAAGTGTGAAAATACAATAGGTACAGCAAAATGGTGTTTGCTTTCTGAAAATGCTTGTAAACCTGAACTCGTCTGTTAAGAATGTTGTTCCTACTTACTGCCATTTTCTCAAATATTTCTAAGATGCCAATAAAGTAGTGCTATGAGCAGAAGCTTGCTCTTTCTTGTTTTGGTAGAGAGCTGATAACGATGATCACCAGTAATGTATCTAACTGGTCAATTTAAAGTAAATATTAACAGGGTCGAATTCTACATATGCATCAGCAAACTGTTCTTGTGAAAGTAGCCAGTGTTTGTGCTCCTATTTTAATTTTCTAATATGCAGTTACATTTTTGTTAATAAACAAAACTAGTAACTGCCTATTTTCAAATTGGCCCGTTCATAAAATACCGATTGAAGAGAGTATTGTGGCAAATACCGTCACCTAGCTTAATAAATTATTCAGATCTTTGCTTCAAATTTCTGTTGTAAACTGAGGTTAAACTGTGCATAAACCAGGGCTTGAGGCAAAGAGGAATTCATAACCGTATCTACTGAATTAGGGCTGAGAAGACCAACAGCTGTGCAACCTTAGTGGCACCCAGTTTTCTGCCTGTAGCCTTGGTGTCACTGATTTTGACCTTCCCTTCACATTCTGGTTACATGGTAGGACTGAAGATGCTGAGTGTTGTCATTTCATATCAGTTCTCCTCACTTCAAACATGGCTTTTCCTACTAACTCATGGTTCTGCTACAGATGTTTTCATGACATGGAGAAGATATTTGGATAACTCTATACCCTTGTTCTGTTACCAGGACCCTTGCATGGTCATTTGCTGACTAAGTGGTGCTGTTTTGGTTTAGCTTTCTGGATGATAGGAAATATTGCTTCATCAGAAATGATGCATTACTGCATACTGGAAAATTCTTAAATTTTCTACTAAAATTTAGTAGAAGTAAAAGGTAGCTCCAACATGTAGCAGAGTTTATTGGCAAATTCTAAAGAGGGGTTTTTTTTGTTTTGGTTTCTTTTTTTTTTTTAGGTATTTAGGTTGCACTTCTGTAAGAAATGTAGTTCTAGGTTTCGCTAGCACCCAAAATATACTGGTACTTCTCAGACAAAGAAACAAGAATCTTATGCTCTCAACAGGAATGTACATTTTTTTTAAAATCAACATTTACGTTATTTACTAAAGGTCTAATCTTGCAATGAGTTTTTTCTGGAATTATCATTTTCAAGTGTGATGTAAAAGTTATTATTCAAACAGATGGAAAAAAATTATTCCTTGTAGAAATACCATCATCTCAGAGAAAATGCAGATTGATCTAGATGGTATTTGATATTAAGACTCAGTGAGAAGGTACTGAGGGAAAGGTGCAGAACCACACTTCCTAAGAAAAGATTGAACTATGAAACCTTCAGCCATGTTTGTAAAAGAGAAAATAAACAAGAACTGTTTCTTGTACCACAGTATAAATCAAAGGAAAGCCTGTTATTGCTATGCAAGTCACACACGTTGCTGCGTAATTTCTACCTCCCTAGAGTACTTTATACACTTTAATAGTGAAGCCCGCCCAGAAACGTGTATAGCAAGGATATTTGGGGAGTTTCTGGTATTAATTTACATTTTCAATGCTTTGAGACTTGGTCCAGTGGTTCAATAACTCTTGATACAGGTGTCTGGACTGACGGGGTGATTTGAAAATTTATGCTGACTTCCTCAAATAGTAATTTGGGGAGAAACTTTCTTTAAAGACAGATATTTAAATAGTAAAGTATTTCTGCAATAAAGCTCAGCTCTTCAGGAACCTAAACATGAGCACATGTACATGTCTTACATTAATAGTGGAAGTTGCACTCAGTCATAATTCAGCCAGTTAGCAGTAGTTAGCAATAGTTTCTTGGGTTTGCTATATATCATTTCTATTCACTTTCTTCCATACTTTTCATCATTTATAGAGGTATATTAAAATTTATTAGGATATTAAGTAGATGACTCATCTAAATTGCAATCTAGAATCACTTCAGAGTGATTTCCTTGTACCAGATAGCAGCAGCTCCTACCTCTATGGGCAGGTTTTTCAGGAGCTGCACACTGAGAACCACCCAGCTTCAGTGAGAATCTAGACCCAGCCTTGGAACGTACCTGTATGTGTGACTCAGGATGCGGGAGCAAGGCTAAAGCATGGTATTCCAGGACTGGTGAGGTGGGGTTTGCTAAGGTGGTTAGGGGATTGTATGGAGGTCTAGTTTAGGGAGTGGGAAGTTGAGGATTAATTGCTTAAATTATCAAGGCTTCAAATACAACAGAACCTGGCAGAAACATAGGAAAACTGATAACAACTACAAACTGAAATATATTATCATACATAGGAAATTTGGGTATAATTTTATTAACTGATTAATGCACTCATGCCCAAGGTAGGTAAAACTTAAAGACTCCAAGACTGTGATCTAGTCCAAGCGTTAAAACCAATGCTGGTAATTATGGGTTGAAATATGCAACAAGAGCAAGGGCAAACAGATAAGAGTTTCTGCATAGTGAAAGATGGACAGTTTAACTCTTCTTTGTTTCCTGGTTGTTTCTGCGCACACACACATCTCCCCCTTGTGAAGGGAAAGGGGTTTTTTTTCTCCTTTTTTTTTTTTAAATAGAATTGTTTTCAAATTCATGCTTTATTTTAAAATAACTTGTCCTGGTTTCGGCTGAGATAGAGTTAAGTTTCTTCCTAGTAGCTGGTATAGTGCTGTGTTTTGGATTTAGTATGAGAATAATGTTGATAACACACTGATGTTTTAGTTGTTGCTAAGTAGTGCTTACACTAGTCAAGGACTTTTCCAGCCTCCCATGCTCTGCCAGGTGCACAAGAAGCTGAAAGGGGAGGGCACACAGCTAAAACAGTTGATCCAAACTGGCCAAAGGGCTATTCTATACCATATGATGTCATGCTCAGTATATTAATGGTGGGGAGCTGGCTGGGGGGAGCGATCGCTACTGGGGGACTGGGTGGGCATTGGTTGGCAGGTGGTGAGAGNCATTTGGAAAGAATAGGGTATGGGGGAAAGTTAGTGTGTTACTATGGATGGCAGAATATAAACATAGGCTTGATGCATGACAGTCAGAATAACTTTTTTTTTTCCTCTTATTTTCTTTTCACATTTTATGATGTCGTATAAAAGGATGATATATTTTTTCCTGCATACTTTGCTTTAATTCTAGTAACTCATTTCTAAAGAAAAATAGCAGAAATAAAAATGGGTCTAGAGCTAGGAACAAAATAACGGAAGATATAAATAGAATGCCATGTGAAAGGACAGTGGAAATAATGAAAGTGTTTTTAGAGTAGGGACATGATACAGTATATGAAATAATGAATGGCATAGAAAAGAGAAATTGGGCTTTCCTGATGATCTTTTCTACTAACTCAGGAACAAGGTGGCATTCTGTAACATTTCTAAAGCAATGTATGTAAATTGGAGGAAGGAATTAACTTTTTTTCCCCCTGTTTTTAAACACAATATGTACTTAAGCTCTGGTCATCTGCTGTCACAAGATAACATGAAGTTTACTAAAAGTGGAACAAAACTGGAAATGTACATTAGCAAAGGAATATACAGATATGTATTAGGATACAAAAAACCATAAGGGCTCTAAATTCTCTTGGTCTGAGGCTTAGGCTAATTACTGATATTTGGTGATAGGATGAAATCTTTTTGCACACCTTGTTTTGTAATGGTCCATCACAATAATTAGTATTAATTCTTTTTTTAAAATATTCAATTACTGAACTGTCTAGTTTTGCATACAATATCTTATATGCCTGAATTAATTTTAACTTAGCACTTAAATGCCCTAGTGAGCATTCTGATAAGCAATGTACAGGTAAGTTTAACCCTCCCAAGCCCTCATCTGAGTTTCAATGCACGCCTGAAAGCATGTGATGATTGGACTCTGTTCCCTTCACTTTCTGTCAGTTTTTCTTCCTCCTCTTCCCCATATTTTTGATTGTTTTATTGTAAAGTCCATGTTTTTATAACACTTATGTGTTATATTAAATGTTTTGTGGTGCAGACACCAGGCTTTGCTGTGTTTGCATAGTGTGGTTTCATTGCTGATAGGAGCCTTTGTGCACAACCCTGATAAAAGCAATGCTTCTGTTCAGGTTATTTTCCTCATCTGGTATACTTGTTGTGCTTTATGTAGCACAGTCCAGTGAACCTGTTTGGAAGAGAAAGAGATGGTGAACACCACTGCATTTCCAGTCCCTCCAGCTAACTGGTTTTGCTTCAGAAGGTACAAGGTGAACTACTCTTCAATAGCTGATAACTCTGAGCCCATGCTGTGAGGTCTGAGTGATCATACTGTCCCAAATCCTGATCCATTTAAATCCCTGTGTACATTCTGGCGCATATACATATATGTTTACAAATAGTGTTATTCTAAACTCCTTTTTCCCATTGTGAAGTGCCTTTAGTCACCGTTGCTGAAGCTTCCACCACTGCTCTTCCAGTTCTCGCCAGGTCCCAGCCTGCTCTCATCCTGTTCCTGGCGACTTGCCTCCTCCTTTGCCCTCCTTCCCAGGCGTGGCTTTTGGGGCAGAGGGAAGGGGACAGCAACTCTGCCCTTAGCACCATCTAATAGAGCATATATGTTGTGAGTTGCTGTCCACATCTCCATGCTCCCCTCCGGCTCAACCCAGACCTGGTTTTGCTCCTTTATGAGAAGGATTCAGACTAAGCCTTGCAAAAACAGCTGACAAGTCACCTTGCTCCTTCAAGAAAGAGCAAGAGCTGTTGGTGCGCTCGGGTCCTTCTCACCCTCCCACCCTGTAAAAATGCTGGTGGACTCTGGATGGGCAGTGGAAAGGTGGGGAAATGCTTCCTTTTGTACCAGCCATGACTGGCAGCTGTTCAGCCACTAGCCATGGCAAGTGGCCCATGGGTGAGGGAGATGGCCGGTAAAAGTGAGGGAGCACCCCAGTGCTTCCAGCCACCCTGCAGAGCTTCGGCCTTGTCTTGGACTGTGGGACACCCACCAGCTCAGGCCCATGGCAGCGCCCCGAGTCTGGCAGCCTGAGCAGAGTGGGCAAGGGGGCGCAGGGAAGGCAGGAGCCTTGGGAGAGGCAGCATTGGTTCTTCTCCTTCTGCAATATGCCGCTTACAACCAAAATAGCTGCCCCTCATCATCTTCCAGCACCATCAGCAGCCACAGGCTGTCCATGTTCATGGAGCTTCGAGGCCTCAACAGCCAGGGAGGCTGGCAGGTAGTAGTAGCTACAGGTGCCTCTCGAGTTGAGGCCTGGTAGCTGTGGCTTCACTGGGCAGGTGGAACAGCCTCTGCCTGCCCTGCAGCTGCCCCAGCATGCCCAGCCTGGGCCTGCCCCTGCAGCCAGCAGTCAGCACCCAGGGTTCTGGAAGCCTTGCCTGAGTGAAGGAGGAAGGCAGGCTAGCTGGAGGAGAGGCAGCAAGCCCCCTTCCCTGCAGGCTGCGGAGGTGGGAGCCACATGGGCATGGTGCAGCTTGGCTCCCCTGCTCCGGCCTGCTGGCCTCCAGAAAGGGCTGCATCTTTAATGGAGGTTTGTAATTAAATCCCAAGCGGAGGGGAGGTGTGGGCTGAGCAACCTACTACCATTCCCAGGAGGCTTTGCCTGTGCACAGAAGCCTCCGTGTCCGAGACGCGAGTGAGCTGCAGTCATGACAGCCTCCACTCCTGGCAATCCTGAGATGACCCATGTGAGCATGTACCAGGGCTGCAGCTTCACATGGGGATGGCTGGCTCTGCCTTGGGGCACTGCAGACCCCCAAATCTTCTCCTAAACAGTGCCTGGATGCTTGTATGTAACATACCTCGCTGCAGGGGACGCTTCCCTCTATTGGTGAATGGTGTTTTGCACACAGAATAATTTGATGCTGCGGTATTTAACGTTTCCTATCATTTCGTTTTTGGTTTGCCCTGATTTTGTATATTTGTGTGAGGATGTTTAGGCACCCTGTGTGTGCACCAGCAATGCACAGTGTACCAGCACGTGCTGAATCCTGTTTCGAAAGTAACTGGTATTCCGTATGACTCTAAAACATCAAATGTGAGGGAGGTAAAAGAGACAAAAGAATTACAGATTCAGTTATTTTTTTAGACCGTTCTTTCCAATTCTGGCAAAAAGCAGATATCCGTCCCACTTGGTACCATTGATTCCTCCCTCAGCTGTATTTCTTCAAATATTTGCAGATCCATGCTCTAAAGTAAACCAGCAGAATCATTTAGGTTTAAAAATTCATAACCTTTACTGTGAGGCTGCATTTTTTTGATGGGATTTGGTGGGGTATTTTTGTGGTCAGATCACTTCATTGATAGGGCTCAGATTGCAGCCCTCCAGGCATTTGAATTCAGCTCAAATAAGAGGGAGTAAACCCTGGTAAGGCAGAGAGAGGAGCTCCTTCAGTTCCTCTTGCCCTTACCATCTCGGCACTGTGCCAGAACAACACCAAAGTGGCTTCTTTTATCAAAAAAAAAAAAAAAAAAAAAAAGGCACCTCTGACCCCAGGCCCAAAAGAAACTGCTCTGCTCCAGCTGGGTCTATGGGCCTCTGCCTGTATTGGGTTTGCATGGCAAAGTTTTGGTAGCAGGGGCAGGGGTCTACAGGGGTGGCTTCTGTGAGAAGATGCCAGAAGCTTCCCCCATGTCAAATAGAGCCAATGCCAGCCGGCTCCAAGATGGACCCGCCACTGGCCAAAGCTGAGCCAATCAGCAACAGTGGTAGCACCTCTGTGATAACATATTTAAGAAGGGGAAAAAGTTGCTGCACAACAGCAACTGGAAGAGAGAGGAGTGAGAATATGTGAGAGAAACAGCCCTGCAGACACCAAGGTCAGTGAAGAAGGAGGGGGAGGAGGTGCTCCAGGCACCGGAGCAGAGATTCCCCTGCAGCCTGTGGTGAAGACCATGGTGAGGAAGGTTGTCCCACTGCAGCACATGGAGGTTAACAGTGGAGCAGATACCCACCTGCAGCCAGTGGAGGACCCCACGTCGGAGCAGGTGGATGCCCGAAGGAGGCTGTGACCCTGCAGGAAGCCCATGCTGGAGGAGGCTCCCGGCAGGACATTGCAGACCCGTGGAGAGAGGACCCCATGCTGGAGCAAGTTTTCTGGCAGGACTTGTGACCCCGTGGGGGACCCACGCTGGAGCAGTCTGTTCCTGAAGGACTGCACCTTGTGGAAAGGACCCATGCTGGAGCAGTTCATGAAGAACTGCAGCCCATGGGAAGGACCCATGTTGGAGAAGTTTGTGGAGGACTGTCTCCCGTGGAAGGGACCCCCACACTGGAGCAGGGGAAGAGTGTGAGGAGGAAGGAGCAGCAGAGGCAATGTGTGATGAACTGACTGCAACTGCCATTCCCCATCTCCCTGAACTGCTCGGTGGGGAGGAGGTAGAGCAATCAGGAGTGAAGTTGAGCCCGGGAAGAAGGGAGGGGTGGGGGAAGGTGTTTTAAGATTTGTTTGTATTTTCTCATTACCCTACTCTGATTTTGATTGGCAATAAATTAAATTAATTTCCCCAAGCCGAGTCTTTTTTGCCCCTGATGGTAATTGCTGAGTGATCTCCCTGTTCTTATCTCGTCCCACGAGCCTTTTGTTGTATTTTCTCCCCCCTGGCCAGTTGAGGAGGGGGAGTGCTAGAGTGGCTTGCTGGGCACCTAGCGTCCAGCCTAGGTCAACCCACCACACTGCCAATGCCTGGATTTGGGCAAAGTTAGTTGGTGGCTCAGCTTCACATAATTGAAAGTCATTCTGATTTCTGCACTGTGGTGTAATTGCTTAAAAAAAACCACGTTATTTGATGATTAAGATTCTGGAGTGAATTGTGTTCTTTTGGGTTCTTGCACTGTTTCTCCAGCAGGGACTTGGTTTCAGTGGTGTGCAGCTGCTGGAGTTGATTTACAGTCCTGTGGCTGTGACTAGTCATAAATAAATTCTCTTATATAGTTATGATCACCTGTTAGATCATCTGTCAGCAAAACACTGTTCACATTTATCATGATGTAGTAGTTATTTTACCTCAGTCCATTTCCAACTGACTCAACCTCCATCACTGGATTACTATTACTACACCATAATCGCTCATTTCCACTCCATGTTACAGCTTTGCAGATAAAAGATTTCACTGCTTGGCCAAATTTCATAAATAAAGGAGCAGTTCAGTGCAGTAAAAGTTTATTTTTGTCATCATTTGTCACCCCATTATTCTATAAATCAAATGGAATAGCGCTATTGCTAGCTCAGGCGTTGCTGTCAGCCCTAGGCATGGAAATGGTCCGTTTCTTCTTTTTAGATGAGATGACATGTCTTTCAGACTTAACTGGCTTATGGTTTTGTTTCACCCATTTTATTTTATCGCCTCTTCAGAAAAATCCTTGGGGACTGGAGAGACTAAAATAGTAAAATGGTATCAGAAAACACAGTAAAACTTGCTGCTTTAACTGTGTTATGTACATTTCCCTCCCCCACAATCATTCATTTACAAACTCCTCTGCAAAAATAATGGATCTAGATATAAACAGCCCCTCAATGCTTTCCCTAGCTTTGTGCAGATTTTATCATTCATGTCAAAACCCTGGGACTGAAAGGGCTCCGGAGAGGGAGTTTTGGCCCTTCAGGGTGGCTTTGGCTCTGCTTTGGATTCTGAACTCTGGACATCAGTTCTCACCTATGGCTGAGCTATTCACGCATGAAAGGGCTAAACCCTGTTATTGCAGTGGGTCTTGGGTGGCTGTGGGAAGAGCCCACTGTCAAAGAGGAATGCTGTGCTATGGAAATAAAATGCCTTTGGAGAGTTCACCCTCTCCTTTGCCTTCCCACAAAGACTTGCTGTGACTTTTCTCCAGCCACCTTTGTTGTAGAATTACGAGCTCGTCTTGGTTTGAAAGTCTTGTTCAGTTTGACTGTGGGCAAATGCTTGCAAACACAGTCTTGTGCATTTGCTGGGAAGGTCTCGAAAAGCAAATCCGGAAGGGATTTTGCTTTTTCATTAATGGGAGGTGTGGAATTTTTTCAAAGGCACTGTATAATTTCTGTTATATCTGCTTCATTAGGGGAAAGAAGCATCGAATATAGAATCATAGATGCATTAAAGTTGGAAAAGACCTCTAAGATCATCAAGTCCAACCGTCAACCAACACCACCATGCCTCCTAAACCAGGCCCTGGAGTGCCACGTCTACACCTTTTTTGAACGCCTCCAGGGATGACGACTCCACCACCTCTATCTGACCTTGGAGCCTTTGCTTTCTCCAGATGTTTGCTTTGCACACAAATAATCCACATGAAAACAGCAACCACTAATTCAGTGGCCAAAGTGCATCAGGAGCCTAATCTAAAACCTCCCAATCTGTCCAGCTGTCTGGCATTTGCTATTATAGGGCACCAACAGACAAATGAGCCTGTGGCTTTATCACTGCACCCTGGGTGACAACTTGATTTTCTGCTTTCACCACAGGCAGCAGCAGCCCAACATGATGGGGCTGTTAATTTGTGCATTTCATGGTGTCTGTCAGGGTGCCAGGAGGGTTTCAGGGGAAGAAAATGGAGCATGTCCCAGCCTCAGAAGCACCTGCCTGCACTGACGGCACAGAGCACTTCTTATTAGTGTGCAGGTCTCTAAATGCAGCCCCAGGATGACAGTCTGGCATTCCCAGCACCCACACAGTGTGACAGGTGCAGGCAGCCGGTCCCATTGTTTGCCCTTGATGAGCATGTCATTAATGGAAATGGAAGAAAGTAAGGGCCACATCAGTATTCAAATAGCCTCCATCTTCTCTGCCATTCAACTGCCTGGCTCAGGCAGCTGCAGATTTCCTTCTGCAGCTCCACTTACACATTTTCACAGATTTATTCCCATTGCATACAAATCCCCTCCATGTGGCTCTGGCCCCATACCCCCCACTCCCCTCACATGCATGAACATGCTCTTCAGTGTCATGTGATCGGCCAAAAATAAAGTGGGGATTCTCCCCTTCCTCCCTGCTTTGTGAATTACTAACATATCATTAGCAAATCCTTGCTATTTGCAGCCCAGGAAATGGAAGGTGCTATTATTTAAACTTGAGGCATCAAGCAAGGGCCTGATGTATTGTTTGTAATATTATTTGCTCCCAAGCAACTATTGATGCTTGTCTGTGTGACCTGTTTCTTTATAATAGATTGCAATATGTTTGTTTTGGAACATTTCACCTGGTAGGTATGGAGTAAGAGGATTGCAGGCAGAAGGGGAAATAACTTAAAAAAAAAAAATCTATATTCCCCCTTAATGGCAATCTCACTGGAAACATCAGTAAAGCCATGCTGTTCTCCCTCAAAACCCTCTTTCAAAATTCTCTGCCTTGACAATAGCTGGACCATGGATACCTGGAGACAAATACCCACCTTGCTGGCCTATACCATCTTATGCTGTCTGTACCCCTCTGATCTCACACATGCAGCGTGAGCTCTTTAGGGGCGGGTGGTGCGTTGACCTTCTGTATTTTTATGGCATGGACCACAGCGAGATGCAGGTTGATGATTAGCATTCCTGAGCACTCCAGCAAAACAAACACAGTATCATAATTCAGCTGGTATGAAGAATGTGTCTTGAGCATGCTGGCATCCAGCCAGATCTTAAATGTATGTTTCTGTGCTTTAGTTTTCTGTTAGTCTGTTTTCGTAATAATATAATTAGTGCTCACAGGGGAGGCTATTGACGCTACCACCAGGATCAGTTTGCTCTTTGCAGTATTTCCAAATCATTCTTGTTACACATCCAACTTGCAGGTCAGATGTGGTACCCCTTGCCTGTTGTCTGCTCCTGTCCTCTCCAACCAGTGATTTAGCCTCAAATCTGAAGCTCTCCATTAATAAAGACTGGAGCCAACAATGAATGAACGCTGCTGGGTGATTTCCAAACTTTGTTACATCTTTTAGCCCTTTTTAACCCCAAGCAGAGTTTAACCCCAAGAAAGCGAGCCCAGAGATTTTCCATCGGTCAGTTCCAAAACAGATACCACAGGACTAAATAGCAGAAGCAGAGCTGTTGCAATACGTTTTGGTAAGCAAAACCACTGCCAAACCACTCTCCTTCCTCATGCTCCTTCCAACCAGTGCTCTGGACTTGAAAATCCTCCTGGGATGTGATAGCATTGGGTCTTGGGTATATTTGTCCTAATAGGCACTTTTCTTCCACCAGTGACTGTGGGGACTGCCCTGGCACTCTGTTTCCTGCAGCTTGGGCTCCTGGCATCAGCACAGCAGTGATGTCCATCTGGTTTTGGCTCTGATCTCTGAGAGCGAGGTGGTGAAATGGTTGGGTTCCCATTTAGGTGCCAAAGGTGCATCCCAGCGCTATGGCCTGTGTGAGTGTGGGTGCATCCTCTTGCCTTCGCTCCTTCTGCTTCCTCTGCTCATCTTTCTTTTGCTAACCAACTTGGACTACAGAATATAAGGCAGGATCGTGCCTTTCTGTGGGTGTTTGTAGTACTTTGTGCAATAGCACTCTGATTTCAGTAGGATCCTCTAGGTGTTGCTGTAATATAAATAATTGTCTTCAGGGATTAATTCAAAGAGGGCAGTTGAAGTTGAGTGAGACCAAGAGAAGAAACCCATGAGTTATTTCTCATGTTTAGAATGATTAATAATTTCTGCATAGTTTAATAATTCAACAAATTGCAGAAACTACATCTTCTCAGGCTGCCTTCAGCTCAAATTAAAAAAAAAAAAGGCCTTTCCATTGTTTAGTTGCTTTAAGGCAAGCAACCAAAGGCCAGTCTTCCTTCACCAGAAATACATCTAGAAATGTCTGTAAGGATATGCCAATAACTTTAAAATGTAAAGCCAACTGTGGTATTATGGCAAACCAAGTTCCCTCTTTCTGGGTCACAGCTACAAGCAACATCCAAACCTAGATAGGGAGCAAGTGGCTCACCTAGAAAAAGTGGAAAATTTTCAAAACCAATATATGGAAATATTGTGTTCTAGAAGCCAAATGTCACCATCTTCGATATCAGTGTAACAGTCTTTTCTGTGGTGACCATCCTGCCACAGCTTTTTGCACAATGAACATATCAGGGGCAACAGGGAGAAATTAACAAAAATAGTAAAACCTAATCTGGAGGGATTGGCTGCTGTTCTGCTTTTAAACTAAGCCCCCATCCTTTCAAAAATAATTTAGGAGCGATAACAGATACATACTTAATGTGGCATCAGGAGATGGAGAACAGGCATTATGTAGAAAATGTTTATGGGATACATTTTCAGAAGAGGTGAATAATTTTAAATGCATCACATGTCATTGGAGACCGTAGATGGCACCTGATTTTTTTCAGTTCAATTCATAGTCCTCTGAGAAGCAAACCCCTAGGCCGTCTCTTCAGTTGGACACCTTAAAAGCTGAGACAAATGGAAAGTCTGCATCCATCTGTACTCAAAAGCTTGCAGGTTGGGAAAGTCACCTCACTGCAAGCTTCGTCAGAAATGTCATTGTCTCAAGCAGACTTTATTAAAATGAGGAAGAAAGGTGAGATCATGGTAGCTCTATTTGTATCACCTTGACTTGCCACAGAGCCATCCGTATTGTGCTCTACTGCTTATCCCTCATATGAATTCAGTGGAGATGAGATGTCAATAATTTATTTTCTTTGGGGTTGAACCACTCAAGGGCAGATTTTCCCTTTGGCTATGCAATTCAGAAATTTTATGGATGGCAGCTGAGGAACAGTTCTGGATTTGTCATCTAGGGAGCAGATTTGACTGCATACACGTGTGTACAAGTGCACGTACAACAGTGCACCATGAGCAAGAGGACAGTTTCACAGTCAGCATGCAGTATTTTAATTTACCAGGCTTGTATGTTCTACTCTCCAGGGAAGATATCACTTTCCCTGTATATATGGTATCACAAAGGTCCAGTTTTGTGATATAGATGCTATATCATTCCTACATGGAGGATACTTACTGGAAAAGTTTCAGCACATGGTGGAACAGCTGTGCTCTCAGACAGAGAATTTAAAAGGACATTAAATAATACAACTGTGCTCCCTCTGTGGGCAAATAATCTTTCTCCTTCCCCTTTCCATACCACAGAAGGTGGCAAAACTGCTTCTGGCAAGGGGGATTTTGTAGTACCACTTCCCTCTGTCACCATCACGGCTGACCATCAGAGGGAAAGAGGCTTTGTCAGTTTGGGAGCAGAAGGGGGGCCCCACTGCTGTGGCACAGCCCCCTATGGAAAACAACCAGATTCTCATTCAGAAATCCATCAGAGGTTTGGAAACATTTTTTACTTATTTGAGTTTCTGCCATAGCAACTGCTTGGGGATTTCTTTGCACAAGGAGGTGGCTATGAGCATTTGCAGCCAAAAATGTTTTCTCTCTTTTCACTACTATTTAATATAAGAGGCTTTAGGGAATATGAAAATGGTTGTTGCAATATCTAAAAGGCCCTTGGGAAGATTAAGGAATACCTTGTTCCCCATGCCCATGATGGATAGGAAGTAATGTGGCAAGGCTCGGTTTAGACACAGGAAAGCTGTCTGACACTTGGGACAGTGCAGCCATGGAGCAGGCTGGCTGGAGAAGTTGTGGAGGCTCCAGAACTAGAAGTCATTACAAATTAAGCAAATAATCTGTCAGGAATGACATACAATACAGCTGATCCAGCTTTAGGACACAGACAAGATGAGTTCCAGTCCTTTTTTTACTGTGAATATGTAAGGAATATTTNTGCCCCCATATTCTGGCCAAGTTTCTGACTTTCTTTTTGTCTGGTCTGTGAAGTGGTCAAACACACAATTATGAAGATGTGGAGTTGCATATATTTTGAATTAAGATCCTACGTTTTGGTACTCAGATAGTTGCTACTGTCTAAGTGGTAGCCACCAGCTACTGATTTTTATACCATTAAGTGCTATCGGCTCCTGCTTTTTCAGAGGAACAAAGCAATTCTATGGTGGATCTCTATAGCACAGTATCTGTCTGTTGTGCTGGCCACAACTATATGCTTCTCAGGAGGTGTAAAAGCTTTGTAATGAACAATTAAGCAGTAGCATAACACGGTCTCTACTACTTATTTTCCCAATGCACATACATCTCACTGTTGCTACATTCCATCATATCTTTCTCAACATCTCTGCTATCTTTCTTTCTCAGTGCCCTACTGGCAAAACAGTTCTTTATAGCTTGGCCCCCTTTTTGATTGCTTCAGCTTTTCTGTGTGTCTTTCCATTCAAAATGTTGCAGTTTGTTTTCCAAACATCAGATTTGGTATGTTTGAAGTAAACAATAAATAAAAACCTGGTGAAGGGTCTAGAGAACAAGTCTTATGAGGAGCGGCTGAGGGAACTGGGGTTGTTTAGTTTGGAGAAGAGGAGGCTGAGGGGAGACCTTATCACTCTCTACAACTACCTGAAATGAGGTTGTAGCGAGGTGAGTGTCGGTCTCTTTTCCCAAGTACCAAGTGATAGGATAGTTGTTGGTTTTTTATTGCATATTTTCCTCCAAGACCTCATGCTTGCCTTCAGTTTTCATAATGTGTGGAGCACATTCATCCATCTTCTCTTACCATTTTTTCTTTCTGGAGTTTTAATAGCTGTAAGCACAGTTTTCAATGAAGTCTCAGTTCATTGCTCCGCTTCTGAAGGCAACTCCTCTGACTGAGTTGCAGAGCACAAGGGAAAGAGAAAAGCTGTTGCCTGTGTGATGCTTCCAGCAGCCTCCTCCCTGAAATGTGGTGCTTCCCAGTATCTGAACCTAAAAAGCACAGTGAGCACTGGTGTGGCTGGTAGGGTGCTGCAGTATCTGGGTTTGCCTCCTAAGGGGGCAGCACAGTTGTGTTATTGAAAAGACTGTCCTGTTTTCTCTGCACGGTGCTTTGAAGTGCAAGTTGCTGCATGGTGTCTCCCATTTGGTGCAGTTAGTGGGTTTGGCTGACCAGCTCTTGCTTTTCCTCATGCACCTGCACACACACTGTAGATTCGTATGTTTTCTTTGCTTTCTCCCATGCGGAATAACTGTTCTTTCGACCGCATTCATGCTTGTGCAGGTGTGGGAGAGCCAAACAGACCAAGGTGATATTGTGATGGCACCAGAACCCAAACGTGGCAAAGAAAATAGGCGGCTCTAGGACCAATGGCTCAAAAGTGTGAGAAAAATTATCATCAAAGTGGTCACTAAATAAATCTAAATCAGAAATGAAATGTCTTCACTGCCTTTATTTTTTAAAGGAAAAATAGTATGTGTTATTTAGATCTCTGTACTGTACTTATGACCCTCTATTTTTCTTATATAATGCAGCCTTAGCTGTGGGAAGGGAGGTTTTCTCCATTTGTATTTACAACCGATATATTAAGTGTACTTTGACATATTTGCATATACATTTTTTTTATAATGCCTTTGTGGAATTTTAAATAAAAAGTATCATGCCTTATGCATGTGTGGGAAAATAACAGAAGATTGGCGAGGAGGATTGTAAACATGCTCAAGTGACTTGCAGCTGGGGTGTAGAAAAACATATATTAATTGTTGTTTAGCCTTGTGTGTTGGACAAGTAGAACATCTGTGTTTAGATAACATAGGCCTGTGATAGACTTAGAGGCACCCTATCGAACATGATTGAGATTCCTGCCCTGCTGTGGGAAAGATCAAAGCACAGTGGTAAACTATGCCTGCATGAATCCTTGAAATACAGGTGAAAACAGCAGGTTTGGTGATCTTCTAGCATGGAGCTCCGCGGTGCCTGCGTCCCCGCTTATGTGCCTCTGCCCAGGTGCTGCTTCGGGGATCCCCCGGTTGGCGAGGTTACAAAAATAAATTTACTCTTTGCATTTCATCCGTGGTTTTGTGGTTGTTCCTGCATCCTGCCTGTGCCAGCTCACACAGCATGTGATACAGGGTCCTTTTACATTATACCTCCATTGTGTCATCTCACGGGCAGTAGGGTTTGTTTCCTGAACTGTGTATAAAATCTGCAGGTAGGGGGAAGTATGGTGGGTTTTTTCCCCATGTGCGCAGAAGCTCAATTCCATAAGAAGGTGGAGGTCCTTTTTTATGGACACACATTTCTCATGGCAGATGCATCCAGAGAGCTATTTTGGGACTGGGAAAGCTTTGACCCACCCACCACTTCTTCTATATACTTTTTGGAGCCGCTTTGTTGTTCACTTCTTATAAAAAAACAAACAAGCAAAACCATGCAGACTTTAATTTTGTCTTGTCATGGGGAGGACTATTCTTCTGGAAGCCCACCAGGGGAGATTGCTCTTGTGCTGCAGGTGATTTAGTATGACTTTCTGTCTCATGTCACTGACAACTTTGAATGTTTTGTGAATAAGTGAGCCACAATTTTGGCCTATTATTTCCACTGTTTTTCACATTATTCAAATACTAAAGGCAACCTGTGAATGCTAAGGAAAGGCCTGCGTTTATTTCCTGACCCTGGTCACGTGAAAATATCTTCCTTTTCTTAAATAAAAGTCCATGTTCAAATGCAAACTAAACATATGGTTTCTTTCAGATCATATATCATCAAGCATTGGAACAGGCTGCCCAGAGAGGTGGTGGAGTCACTATCCCTGGAGGTGTTCAAAAAACGTCTAGATGTGGCACTTCAGGACATGATTTAGGAGGCGTGATGTTGGGTTGACAGTTGGACTTGATGATCTTAAAGGTCTTTTCCAACCTTAATGATTCTATGATTCTATGATATATGTAATATCACACTCCTCATTTTATTGCGCTTGTTTCACTTATTTAAAAAAAAACAACCTGTTTTCTTTAGTCTAGTATTCTGACTGTATGCCCTGATATTTATTTTTAATGAGATGCACTTTTGTTCTTTCACTGCTTACTAACACTTTAATTTGAGAAGCAGTTTTCACTAGCCCTGCAAATATCCAATGTTCTTTGCAAAGTCAAATCCATTTCCTGCAATAAACTTGCTTTGACCTGTTATCAGTTATATCACAAAATATTCAGTCTCTAATTGGTTCATCTTTTAACTACAAATTCACATGACTTAGCCTTATTACATAGCTCCGCGACAAGCTTGCATTGATCAAAGTAGTGTCACATTTTTAAGGAACTTTCTCTAGCAGCTCGCAGCTCCATTTCTTCTACTGCTTGAATATATTCTTATCATAGAAACATAGAATCATTAAGGTTGGAAAAG
>WAAD01003512.1:119410-148366 GCA_013389945.1 Fregata magnificens | reverse complement strand
CCCGCAGGGCGGGCGTGCGGCTCGGCCGGGCTCTGGGGGAAAACGCAGGGCCCCGGCCGGGTGCTGGGCGGCCTTTCGTGGCTTTTCCATATTAGTAGTATTGTAATTGCACAAGCCATTTAGGTAAATTAACGGTGAATACTCGGCCTGCGCAAAAATCCATCCTTCCTTCACATAAAAATCTTGAATGGGTTTGAATTTTCGCTAGCGCTGAAATTCCCGTCTTGTAGCCTGATGGGGAGCGCTACTGTAATACAATGTTCTGGGATTACAAATAAGCGTTCAGCGAGTTTATTTATGCTGCCAAAGTCGGAGGTGCTTTATAGCTTCATTTGACTCTCTGGCAAATATGCTTTCTTCTAAAAATAGTGATTTATTTACTGGCTTCTGGTAAAAATAATACTCCTTTATAAAGCTTTCATGTACATTCTCAAACGTAGGGGAAGTCTTTACCTGTTTTTATTAGTAAGTATGCTAGAAGTAATAATGTAAAGTGGGCTTATCAAAAAGCATGGTAATAAACACTGGGTGGAATGAATACATCTTTGTTGCAAGCGCAAGTATTTGCATGTTGTTATGGCAGCAGTATCAAACATGCTTAAGAAGGAAACTATTGTTGTTTTAACATTCTTTCTGTTAAGTACGATTAGATGAAAATCAGCTCTTGTTCTGAATAATACTGCTTTCAACGAGCAAGCGAATCCAAACTCAGGTGGGCAAAAAGTGGGGCCTTAATTGGCACTGACTTGCCAATGAGACATAATTGTGATTCAGGGTTTTTGGGTTTTTCGTCCCCATTTCATCACAGGTAGCTATAAACCCAGCCAAGCTCTGTTCTTTGTTGAAATAAAGATAACTCGCCGGGCTGCCTGTCCTTCAGTTGAGGTTCTCGGCTAAATAATCAGTAACCATTGAAGTTAAATCAACTAACCGTATAGATTTTGGTTGCCAGATCTTTAGCCAGCAACGTATACTCCTTACAACGTAAAATGTTACTTGACTAACTGCAGCTAATAAATGGCTTAGTTTAAAAGTATGCTTAAATATTAATGTTCAAACAGACTTAATGCTATGGATAGCATTCATATGCCTCGGCAATAAATTCTGTCTTACAGTCCTTTCTAACAAGCAGTGCTGACCGCTGTCCTTCGTTCAGGAAAGGCCAATTTGAAGTATTCATGAAGCAAATTCTGCTCTAAGCGTTTCTTGTCCTGCTGGTTTTGTGATGGCGTACTGCCTGGTAATATGCCTGTAATGATTTTCTCATCTTTGTAAATAGTTGCATTTATTTCCAGAGCGTTGCTTTGCACCGTACGAGTAGATACAAACTGACAGAGGTCAGTAGTGCTGCTAGCTGGTACGGTTGTGCTTCCTCGCTGGTGTGCACTGAAAGATCTGACGCTTAACGTAGGGCAGCAATGTCAGTGAGGTAGGACTGTAAACCAAGTTTCGCAAACACTGGAAACGGATAAAGGTCTTAGTGAAAATGCAGACAGATAGAAAAAGCAGAAAATGCTTTGCTTCTGATGCTGTTGAAGTGCTCTGTATAGTTCTTAAATATAAAATCTAGGGGGAGGTATGATGATCATAAAAAGATGCGGGGAGTAAGATACCAAAGTGAGAATTTCTTCTATAACGTGTCCCAGTCACTATGGGGTTGCAGCCATCTCTCTCTTAGCCGGCACTTTTGCTTGTGAAGGATTTGAAGACCTTTTTTAAGAAGCTTTTGTAGCCCCTTGGTTGGCAGTGAATCTTCTAAATTCATTTGGCGCTCTGTTTCAAAATACTGTGTTTGTTCCTTGTTTGCAAAAATATCAAAGGAGTTTTTCATGCTAGAATTTTTCACAGCCTGTGAACATGAGCAGGGCTTGTCTTTCCTCCCCGCCTCGCATCTCCTACACCTAACACACACGCTCCAAAATAGCATCAGCATGTGCTGTGCTGAAATGCAGCTGTGAGTAGTGGGAGGCAGGACACTCTCCTCTGCCCACCATGACGTGGCCGGAGGTGCCCATTTCCTTGCCCTGGTCTTTGATGCCAGGTGAAATAGGACCTTTACTGTCTTGCCAGTGACTTCCTCCACTTCTTGGTTGGTGTAGACTTGCAGCCTAGGTGGGAAAGCATCGAACTAAAGGTTTATTGTTCAGACTTTATTGGTAATGAATGGTGAAAAAGGCCATTGTTGTTATACGTGACGTTTCCATTCACGTTTCCTTTTTCTTCCCCCTTTTTTTTTCTTTTTTTTTTTAATCTAGGAGGTAATATCCAACAATCTGCCGAGAATTAGTTAGATTACAATATTCAAGGGCCTGACTTTAGAAATTATAAAATTTAAATTTACACAAGGGTGTGTAATTCTGGCCTCTTTTGTTAGATGTGTTTTGATACAGTTGTTAATTACAGTGCCACACATGTGCTGTAGGGCACTGCCTCATGCACTTCACAGGGTGGCTACCCAGTGAGGCCGATCTGTCATGTCAGCATAATGTGCCCATCTGGAATAGAGCTCATTTGTTTGATGTCAGCAAGTAAAATTTTGTTAGAATGTAACTTGCTTTAGAACTTGCCTGGGTTTTTAGGTGTTTGAAATGCTTCTGCATTCTTTGCAGATGCAGAGTGGCAGGGGAGTGATGTTTAGTAGGGGACACGCACAAAGACGGAGGTGGCATCGCTGCTGAAATGCACCTCAGCCTTTTTTGGAGGTTTGCTACAGGTTAGGCTGGACTTATGACTCAGCACTCTGTTGCAGTGCTCCCCAAGCGGCAAATAGCAGTATTGCCAAATGCAGGATTAATTCCTCGCAAAACTGTGTAAGTTGCTGCCAATTGGAAATGCTCTTTCCTGTTCCCAGTGTGTGATTTTGCACCTGCATGCGTGCAATGTATCACTGTGTAACTTTGCTTTCTGCAAAGGGCACAATAATAAACCAGAATAGCCAATACTCTCCAGTCCTAATAGTACCGGTTCCGACCTGGCCTGAGGCCTAGCAGTGTTGTTTCCAAGCTATCACCTGTCACTGGCTCAAGTGAATCCCCTGGGCACATCAGAGCTGCAGTCCAAAGGTGTGGCCTTGGCCCGTATAGATGTGCTCGGTCCAACAGTAGATCTGCAGCGCTGTGAGTGAAGTATTTAGTATTTAGCCACAGTCCCATGCAGCTTGTATAACCTGCATTACCGTGGTTAGGTGGCTGCCACTCCCAAATAAGGTAGTTTGAGCTCCTTCAAGTACGTCTGTGTATACTATAGTCAGATCTGTGCATTGCAGTGTAGGTGTGCAAAACCTCCTGTATCTGACGTGAATATCCAGTTCTTATCAGATACCAGGCTAAGGCTCTTCAATCCAACAGTTCAGTAACATTTGGGGCGTAAGATTAGTCTTTACTGAACCCGCGGTTGTCAAGTCTCAGAAGAGGGGTTAAGGACTTACTCGGCCATTGCGACTAAACTATATGATTACATCTCCGTCCCTGTCGTGATCTGTCTGTAATGACTGAAGGACTCCTGCACCGAAGGCATTCGGGGGGATTTGACTTTGTGCTCGTTCTGTTCTATTTTGGATAAATAGGGATTTCTAGTCATTGCTGCTGGAACAGGCTGTGTTTAAGAATGTAAAATACTGACAGTGTTGTGAGAAGTTGCCTGTTTAGTATAATTAATATGCGTCTTTTAAACTGAAAATTTACATGCTGTTTTCTTTAAACTGTTAGAGCCCTCCCATTATTCACAGCATAATGGCAGTCAGTACTAGGATTTCTTTACTCTTTGAAGGCTGCTGTGTCAATGGCTATCTATTTTTCTGCTGGAAAATGTACCAGTCCACGCTTCCCCTTGTCTAGCCTGATTCCTAGTGAAATCATTGTTACTGCATTAAATACGAGTAAACCTTCACATCTCTCTACATATTTGGATTATCAAATTATACACTTAAAAAGAGGACGTAGTATTTAAATAACAGGTAGGCTTCCTAAATCTAAACAAATCTAAGTATGTAGCCCAACTAGCAAACAAAATTAGTCCTTTTCTGGTGACTCTTAAATATTTGCAGTTCATGTTATGCTCGCTATTCTTGCAACTTAGCTAAAATCAACAGCTTATTCTAAATATTAAGTGTTCGTTATAGTTGTGCAGACTTGCTGCATCTCACTGAATTATTCTAATTTCACGTGCACCATTAGTTTTATAATTACTTCATCACTTTGCATAGACTCTTAACTTTGCTTTAAAAGAGCAGCGTTTGGAGGGAAGGAGCTGGAGATCAAGATAGTGATGCATTGTGAGTGTCTCATGACACATCTCATTTTTTTGAAAGGTGGGATAAGTTGAAGATAGTGCTTCTGTTGAGCTTCCTTAATCTCCTGGTGTCCTGTACACTAGAGATATGACACTATCAGCTCCACTGGGAAAGGGGGGAGGGACTGTACGTGTGGGGGCTAGCAGAAATTTGAAACTTTGAATAGGATGGTTGGAGAGCCAAATCACAATTATTTGAGATGTGTGAAGCAGTCAGGGAGGTTCAGCTGCATTTTCTGTTAAATTTAATTAACGTATTTAGGTCTCCCAAAACTGTTTCCAAAAATCTCACAATCTGCTTGAAGGCCTTGGCCAATGTGATTTATGGGTTAAGGGCTTTTGAATAGTTTTGTACTGCTTGGTTTTTAAGAACGGCAGTTGAAGTAATGAGCATTAAAGTTACTGTTTCAAGGAAGGTCCTAATGCAGTGGTAAAATCAGCATGAGCAACTTATTTGGCGGTTACTTCTCTTAGTTTTGTGGGATTTTGTGGTTTTAATATGATCAACTGCTTGCCTTTATTGTGAGGGATGGGACACATACATTTGTAATTTCGTGTTCCTTGGGAATCTCATGTTTGTGCACCAATTTTCACCTCATTTTGAGCTATGGAACCATTGCAGTGATATGTGAAAAAGTTTGTCGAGTTTGTTATTTAAAGCTCGTCAGGATGGCGGGCTGCCAGTCTGATTTGGTTGATGGGATGTGTCCTCCAGTCATCACTTCAGAAAATGTATCTGATAACAAATTATATTGAAAATACATATGTAAACATAAGGTAAGGGGTGGCTGTCTTAAGTCCTAGGAGCATGGCTATTGTGTCAAAATAAAGACACAGGTAACATATCATAGTGGGTGCAGGTTCACACAGATGCTTAGCAGTAAATTGTACTTAGCAGCTTCTACCCTGCATGCCATGCGCAATGTCTTATCACCCGTGAAAGAGGAATATGGAGTAGAAATTTGCTCCAGTCAGGAGTTTCTGATAGTTTCTTCTCATTGGAAATGAAATTATTGCCTTTTTTCTTCACTTCACAGGTTTTATAAATTAAAAACTTATCAATAGTCATGCAATGCTTTATTTGTTTTAAAATAGGTTAGCTACCTTTGAATACAAGGCTGAATTTTTTTTAATTGCACTCTAATTCAGAATTAGGGTTCTAAAAACTAGAGTACAAACCTTTAAACAGGTTGTCAGATCTGTTTTGAAACTCAACTGGAAAAAAGGCATCATCACCATAGTGAATGATCCAACTTTATGAGCTCAGGTCAGCTTACATCTATGAACAAATACCCGATTTTAAAAGAAGCTTAATTTGTTGTATGCACCCAGCTCTGGAAGGTATTGTGTTTTGAATCAAATGAGCAACTTCTACATATGTTATAATGTAACTTTTGTAGAAAACTGGGTGACAGAGGGTTTGTCTTGTTTCTTGCTTTTAGAGTGACTCTAAACATAGCTTTCTGCCTAGCTGGAGACAATGCAGGAGTCAAATGACCCTTGCTAATTCTGTCCGCATCTTGCAGTCACACTCATTTTCTACTATCTTGTTACCATACTGGTCTTACGTTTGCTCCCTGCAGGGAACAACTAATAACTACTGAATGCATTTCATAGTTGGTATAATAACAGCCTTTTTACTTTTCCTGTCAGTGTAGTCGGTTGGCTTTGAAAGCTTTATTGATGATGTTTGCGACAGTTTTGTTTATGGTAACAGCTGTTGTTTCAGACTTAAATTTCATCTTTGTATTTGTAGGGAATGTGATCTTTAACATTATCATAGTGCTGCTGCAGGCTGGTTTTTTTTTCCTCCAAGTAAATCCTTGTTGATTTAAGTGAGAATCTGGTTCGGTCAGGAACTCTTCCCCCGTTAGACCTCTCTCTCTTCTCTGAATGAGGGACTCTGACACTGGTGTGATGGTTCCTACCACAAGTAACGCTGAAGCCTCCTTTCATTGTCTTCCTGTGTGATGACCAGAGGCAGAAAGGAAGCCTATTTTACATACATACATGAATATTTAAATACCAGTTTATCTAAATGAGGGGGCAGACTCATGCTAAGTCTCTTCCTCTGGTGTTTGACCCAATATTCAATATATAAATCATTTCATACCTGCTTTGTAGACTGAGTTGTCTGTAGAGACTTAGAGAGTATTTTCTGATATGTCTGGGATGTTGTTGAATTTAAAACTTGGCCTGCTAGGCAACCTTTCCTAAAGAGGGATTTGTGCCATCGGTCTGGAACAGCTGTCACAATCTTGCTGTCATTGAAAATGTATGCAAAGCGAATCACCATTGCCATGTTTAATTCAGTGCAAGGTTAAAACACACATGGATTGAAGTGATTGAGTGTTTACGCTAGCAAGACAATCCAGACTGAGAGTTGACTGAGTCTATCCTTTCTGTATTATAGCTGTTCTGAAAATTGCTTACTTCAACTGTAATTCTTCTGGCCTCACAAACATTTGTACAAATTGGGTACTGCTGCTGCCTGCAGTACTTTATCCCACATTATTATGAATACTTTATGAAAATAATCTCTTTACTAAACTACGTTAGTGTCTAGTTCTCTCAGCTGTAAACGAAGTCCTTCATACCATGGTGTTATGGATTAAAGATTTTATCATTCTAAATTTAATCCTGTTTTCTTGGTTGGTTTCCACGAGGGGTGGAAAAAATAGAGAAGGGGGAGGTTTGCCTGGTGATCCAGTTACTTATGATGCAAATTATAAAATCGTGTAGGTGTGGGGCTCACTACGGAGCCAAATCTTATGTTTTTGCAAACAATTTTAAAGACCTAATTCAAGTTAGTTGTGCTTGTAGAAGGCATGTCAAATGACTATGTAATTCTTTAAGGGGAAAAAAAAAATTCACTTTTTTGTTTTCTCTCTCTTTTTTTGTATAGCTGTCTTTACAGTATGCTTTCTGGGGTGATATGGTGGTGCAGATAATGCTTACGGAAGTTTAGGTTTGGAGAATGCAATTTCACATTTGTATCTTGTTCTATGCCAGACAGTACAAGCTGTCAGGTATTTTTTTCCTTATTAGGTTTTCTCACTGCTTCTGACTAAATTTCTGATTCTGTTTTGGTTTGGTGGTTTTTTTTCCTTTGATTCTGAAAGCACAGTTAACAGGCTAGCTTTCAACTGGTTCCCCAGAAATGTATCTTGTTAAATTCAGGATTCCTTCCTTATTTGTAGCTATAATTAGTTTCTTGCTGTCTATTTAATTTTTTTTTTAACTTACTAGAAAAGCAGCTACTCATTGTACATCCCAAAATCTCTGATTTTGCTGATGTCTTCTGGTATCTGCAATTTATGCATTGTTTTGCACTTAAAATATTTGCTCAGTTGCTATTTAAGTTACACATCAAATTTGTCTATTTGAAGAGTATATATGAGCATGATATTGGAGTAGTTAAGTTGCTCCTTCCCTACCATTTTAATGTGTACCTGAAATGGAAATTCCTGATGAAATTAGACCAGGAAAAATTACTTCACAAGAAGTACAAGAAAAAGCGTAGTTTGGAATGGTGATTGAAATCATAATGCTTCTTCCAGGCAGATACTTTACATTGGCTTCAGTCTTTCGCACTGTTTTTGCCAGGGAAGCTTGCTCATCAGGCCATCATCGTGCTGCGCTCTGCTCTCTGCTGCTGCATCCCCACTTCTCCCTGGGGGCCTGTGCTTTGTTTCAGTACCCTTTCAGTACCCACCCAGCAACCCCCATGAATAAGACCTCTAGCCATGTAGAATAAGTAGGTGTCTTATACTTAAAATAAGTAGGTCTTACTATGTTATGCTTATTGAAGGAGATGTACCTACTATTCCACTATGAAAAGAGAGTATGCCACTGTTTTCTGAGCTGTTTTCATACCTGGAGAGAGTTGGTACATGTGATATTTGTAAGTGGAATGAACAAAGTAATATGATACGTTTGGCATTTGGTTCTAAAAGGATATGAAAGCACAGCTGAAACAGAAATACACCTCTAAAAGCTAGCCAACTCTGCTATCAGTCTCTTGTTTCTGCAGTTGGGTGCGGAAAGCGGCTTTAAGTTTAGGATGTAGAGAAAATATTTCATGTTGTGGGATTTTGTTGCTGAAGATTGCTGTAAGTAATGTTTGGGTGTAATAAAACTCTGGAGAGATCAGTTGGAAAAAACAAATGACACTGGTACCAAAATTATTTGAAGGGCATATTCTTCCATTTCTCTTGGCAAGCTTATGTGTGGCCTCACAGTTCTTACAACTGTGAAGTCAAACTGTTAATGATCCTCTGAGGAATAAAAGGTGACAAAAATTACATACTAATAGATACCCTGGAAATAGTCTTTAGTCTCATATTTGTTTTTTCTCCACCCCCACCCCCCACCTCCCCCCCAAGCATGAGGCATGCTCTGGCAAAAATAGTTTGTGCCAAAACAGGCTAGAGAAGGACACTGATTAATCCATCCAAATGGAATAGTTTACTGTCAGCCTTGCTCCAACTTTGGCATCTGGATCATGTAATTTTGTTGGTTTTCTACATCATCTTTTTTTTTTTCTCTTAGATAATTTTATCAATTACATATTTTTTAAAAAAATTACTCCACTGCATCAGCTATTGCATGGGGAGTGATTTGGATGGCACTTCTATTTTTGTAATAGGTTTTTCATCGAGGCTTCTACTGCTTGACACAGCAGAAGTGGAAATGACCACTTCCCTCCCATCACTTTGCTTCAAGGGCTCTTTCAGGTGAGGATAGTCGTGGTAAGAGTAAAGAAATTAATTCCACAGGGGCGGGGTTTTCTAGCGACTTCTGTTTAAAATCTGAGCTGAGATTGAAAGTCTTATGAGTGGTTTACACGAGGATTAAGAGAGGCCTAAGTTTTTCTTAAAAATAATTACCAAATTTGGGGTTGTTGGGTCCTCTCAGTGAGTTACTTGTGAAATCAGATGTTTATGCAACACAGGCACTTCTTGTTTCTCATTCTTTGAGTACTTTGATTTCAGAAGTTGCGGATGCTCAATTATGAATGTCTCCAGAGCCAGATGATGATGATGATTAAATCTTGGCATACGGTACTTTTTAAAACACTAATCTTCACAAGATTCACTGTAATGAGATAAGTATTCTCCTGACTTCACAGAGAGGAAAACTGTAAGGGTCCAAATCTGCTTCTGTTTTGGAGTTGCTATCAACTCTTAAGGCTCTTAATAGCAGAAGATCAAGCCCTTAAGTGATTTGTCTAAAGGCAAGTAAGAGGGTGGGAGAGTTTGATTGGATCCTGGGTGTTCTTGATTCACAGGCACCTGGTTGATAGCTCAAGATGTCTTGCTTGACATTTCAGCTTTTTTCATTGTAGTGTTTATCTTCAAAGGTCATTGACTTCATATATAACTTTAAAAAGAAGCGTACAGTAAGTCAAGTTCTACACCTGTTATTGAGCCCTCTTGCTCATCGCTAGTGTTTTTATTTTGACTCTCTCTCTATTGCTGATAGACACCCCCAAAAATAAAATGGGAGAAATTGTGGAAATAAAATGAAATCACTTGGTACTGTCAGAGGCGTAGTAAAGGAACTGAGAAAAAACTCAGATATGATGATAAGCAAAGTTATAAGTAGAAAGGCTGAAATACTGAGATGGTGAGACAGCTGTGTTCTTGGGTGGTGGTTGTTTCGTTGGTGGTGCTACTACACTCTCGCTTCGGACTCTGCAGTAGGTTCATACATGCTAGAGCAGGGCGAGGTGCATGCCCAGCTTGAGGGGCTGACCAAGCTGGTGAGGAGGCACTTCACGCCATGGGAGCAGGAGCCAGCGTGGTGTTTGTGATGGGGAAGGGAGCCCGAAGTATCCCGTTCAGCCCCCACCCTCTCCACGCATACCCGCAGGGCCAATGTGGCTCTTTCACTGGGTGAATTACTGCTCCGTGTGGACATCTACTAGTCAGGGCACATCAATGTGTAGGATTTGGGCTCTTGAGAATAGCCACAAAACAATTTAAGTTTCCCCTTTACTGCTTTCCACCATCTCCCTTATTAAAGATTCCTTGGTTACCTTTCTATGGCTGGTTAATATGTCAAGTGATTAATGACTTTCATCTGACACATCGATGGGATTAAACCATAGTGAAATATGTCCTTCCCCTCCTATTGTTGCATTCTGCTGCTTTCCACGAAGGAAGTGCAAGAGGGGCTGTCTCGCTAGAAGCTCTGCCTGTATTTCTGCCTGTTTCCAATTACCTTGCTTTTGGATACGTGTCTGTGGTGCTGAGTTGGAGTGGCAAAAATTGTTGTTTAGGGAAAGACGATGAAAGTGCATCTAAAATATTCTGGGAATAACATGGGCAGCTTGATGAGAATTTATTCTTAGTCTTGTTAATCAATGATTGCCAGTTTAGCATGACTCGACTACGATATCAAGTGCTACTGCAGTGCTTTTGCTCTGAAAAGCACCAGTTCAGTAAATTTTTTTAGGGGATGCCTGGGTTTAAGCAGATGAGAATTTGCATTAGATTTGAGCACAAAAAAATTAGGCATGTGCCTTAATTACTTTCAACAGCTATACCAACTCTACAAGGAAAAGTGCAACTGCAGAGCGTATGCCTAGACGTGCTAGCTTTAACCTACTAAATATGAGACCATCTTGCCTTAGTTTGGCAGAATGCTGTGCAGAAAGATGCAGTTTCCCTGATGCCACTGTCTGAGTGCTGCTTGATCTTGCTGAAAACTGATTCTCCTTTTTCTCATCTGCACTGCCCCCTCCCTCACTCCCTGTCTTGTAAGTGGATTAATTTTCAGCCCAAGCAGCTCCCTGGCTCAGCTCTCAGTGCAGCCAGATGAACACTGTGCAGCTAGCACAAGCAGTTGGTGGAGATGAGAGGTCATACCACCTCCCTTTTCAGCAGTGAGACAGACTGATGCAGCAATAAAGCAGCCATGGGACTGTAGCACAACTAATGTGTGTAGCTAATTATAAAGATGTGGTAGTATTTATTTGCACGTACAAATCTGTTTGGTTTGAATGTTCCTACCCAAGGGTGTGCCATCAAAGCTTTACCTCTGCTGATACTTGCACTAACTTCTTTCACGTGCCAGACAGTGCTACAGCAGTATTCTTGCTGCACTGAAAGTATGAGGATTATTTATTTGCTATGCTAAAGCATGGAATTTTGGTTAAGGTGAGAATAATTGTATTAAGATTCAGTACAGATGATGTAGCTGTGTAACACGGTGACTGTGAGTAGCGAGTGGCAGGAAACTTAGAGCACGTACTGTGCTGATCAAAAAGTTATCAGCCTGGATTTGCTGGTACAATGATGGGCAATCTTTATTGCAATGAGAGTTATTTAAAATTTAAATAGAGTTGACATCGTGTTCTTTTGACCTAATTCTCAGGCTTTTGTATTATTACTAAAATGATCTGGGATATTATAATGCAGTACACTGCAGAATGGCACTCTTAGGAAAGATTGATATGGCACTAGTGTTTGCATAGGAAATGGAGTGTGGCAAATTCTGAGATAACGCTGTGATCTTCAGATGTGAAGGGCTCTATGCGTAGCTCCTGGGTGGAAAGCCACAGCTGTAATTTGAAACTAACCCTGCTGAAAAGTGACCCTATGAAACAACCATGATACCTCTTACTGTTGTTGCATTGTTGCATGGGTATATGAGGTGATGTTTTCTTTTCTTTAGGTAGTACTGCTAGTTTGTGTATCACTAGATGCCCAGTTTGCATTAACACAAGTTGACTTTATTCTAACTGGCAGGAAAAAGTCATCAAGCCCTTACGGAATATTCCAAACTTTCACCACCAAATTTAATTTACTGCGTTCTTCCTTGTAGACAGCTTACTCCCATGACAACCCCATGTCAGATGATGCATGTACAGACCCTGAGTTTCCCATAACTTTGTCCTTGGGATGACACCAGTGGCATTTTTCTCATGATCTTTAAAAACACGGGAGAAAAATAGTTCCTTTTTTTTTTTTTTGGTTGAGAAGAGCAAATTGTCATTTGGAAAGCACCCTGCCTTAATCTAAGTTTCACTTATCTAGAAATATTAAAAGCAATCAAAAATATATTATTTTGGTTTGAATGTTAGGAAATAAAAGTTGTGGGTTTTAAGAGTGCGGCTTCTGTTTAGGCAGACAGTAAGAGTCAGTCTTCACTGCAGAGTCAACTTGTTGCCTTTAACCCAAGTACCATCCAGATGCGTCAACCTGACCGATTGTAATTGTGCTTACAGCCTACCTTAGGGGTATAGGCATTATCCAAGTGTTGCATATACTTGTATAAATAGTCCATCCACTTGCAGTGAAGACAAAGGCACTGGAAGGAAGTGTAGAGCATTTTTTGTTACTGTGTCTGTGGGTATGATTCCAGAAGTCCTAATGCTTTGCATTGAAAAATGAAGCTCCAGGGTAGATGTGGGTCTCATATGGCTGTTAATACCCAAGCCAACCTTACCTGCAGTGCACAAATCCAGGAGTTAGAAAGCAAAGGTGTATCTCCAGTACAGAATTAGCTTGTATTTATGCTGGAATCAGTTCCCCCCCATACCCCAACCTCCCTCAAAAATATCTAACCTAGCATATATTAATCTAACAACAAGCTATCAAGGTTTCATTTCAGCCTGAGTTGGCAGTCCGTGGGCCTTGCTCTTAAGAGGCAGGCCAACCAAGCTGATAATATTTCACTGCCATGCCCTAATTACCCCTGAGTAATACTCTGTTGTCTATTTCTTTTTTTACATGCTTCAAGACACTTATAATGGCACTTTAATGCTGCATTTGTCTGCTCTGTTTTGCTTTGCTGCAGTATTTGAGCAGCAATGCCATAAGGAGTATGCCTGTACATAAGTTTGCTGAAAGCAGACATCAGCCTTCTAGTGCAGTTGTGCTGGCTGATATGTAAAACCTGTAATTTGGGGAAAATGTATCTAAAGAAACTGTTAAACTTTAGCGGACAGAGAAGAGGAGGAAACGTCAAGCAGACAAGAAGAAATGAATTCGGCCTGCTGAAAGGTTTTGCTGCCAAATATTTTGGTATGATCTATGTTAGCAATAAGTAACTCCATTTGGAAATTATTTTACGCACAGAATTGTTGTCATCTTACTATTACAAACAGCAGCTCTGTGCTGGGATGCACAAATCCCGCACGCATTCATGGATCAGCCAAGTAAAAACATGGTATTTCCCACAGGAAATCTATCCCAGCATGCAGACTAGTAAAGCACTATTGAGGATGCAGCTGTATATGTAGGACTTTGTACAGACGACCCTCCCTCTGTGCTGGAATAGCTCAAGCTGTAATTTTTTAGTAAAGGCACATCCTTAATGCTTAGGCATCAAGGAATTTCTTCTGAAATGTTAGACTTCTCCCAGTTAGAGCTGTCTTGAAGATCTGCTACTGTCTTTACACACCTAAATGTTTGCTGGATTTTTCTGATAGTTTGGCTTGTTTAACGTCTTTAACAACTGATGGCTTCTTCTGCCCGGTTATTTTCCGTTAGACTTAAAGTGTCTTTCTGCATGCAGAACACTCGAAAACTTGACAGCTGTGTTTCATTCTCTTTCACATCTCGGTGTTTCACCAGGCACAGGTTTAGTGAAATGTTTGTCATGGGATCTGAAAACTTTACTGCTTCGGGTTTTTTTGCTACCAGGTTGCATTGTAAATGCAAAGCTGGCTTGTTCAGAGTGCAGGCAGAAATGGTGCTACGTTGTTGTCTGGTTGGGGTTTTTTGTATGTGTGATTGTTTTGGGTTTTTTCCCCTTTTAATTACTTAAAACAAATTGGATCAAGGATAAAGGTTGCAGGACTGTAATACTGTTACGGCTGTATTAAATGTCATCTTAGGAGACAAATTTGTGTGATAAATTTGTAGAAAAGGAAGCAAACTTAAATTATGCTAAGCCAACCATGCTGCAGGAGGAGGATGGTGGAATGTTGCCTGCTACTATTTTTATTATTTATCATAATCATTCACCCTTTTTAAATTTTAGGGCTGTCACTTCTGCAAGGAAAGGTTCGATGCTTTTTTTGACCAATTTGCTTTTACTCCTGAGGAGAGATGAAGACATTTTATTCAGGCATCAAATTAATTACTTTTATGCAGAAGGCAGTTTATCAAAGTGTGGTTATATTTCTTTTGATTTTACTTCTTTACCATCTCAGCAAGCACTGCAGTTGCATGCTACCTCTCTGATTTATCAGTGTCTTGTAGAAAATCAGGAACTAGCCTTTTCTCTAACCTGAGGGATTTTGGCAGTTTCAACTAGGTAGTGAGCCTGTGAGAAATTGATTTGCCTGCACTTGGTGTTGCAGAACTTGACAATGGTTTGATTCTGGCTTTGCTAATACAGAAATCTTTGCCAGCGCTCTCGGCGTCCAAGAATTTTCCTATTTCCACATGGTTATTTCCTGTCTTGGGTGAGGTAGGCTATTTTATGAAGATTTCTTCTGGTTTGTCATTTCTAGTAGCCAAGAGAATTATTTAAAAAAAAAAAAAAAAAAAAAAAAAAGACTTGGTAGGAAAAGGGAATGCATGCTGAATGCTTATCTTGCTGGTTATGGTATGGCATTTCTGAATACTTGGTGGAATCCTGCTTCCGTGGAGGTACGGCTTGCATATGCAAATGAATCTGTAGTACCCACTTTGTTATCATTCCCTTTCTAGTTAACATACTGTACTGTACTCCCCTGTTTATCATCTATAACACAGGTATATACGGTATCTCTGGAAGCCCGGGTTTACTGGGATTCAGTAGTTAGAATGGAGTAACTGTGATACAGCAGAGAATTTGGCATCGTTTGAATGTCATGTTGTTGTGTTGGCACCATCTATAAATGATTTCCCCCTTTTTGTTTTGCTATTAATGATCAACTTCAGCTGTTGCGCTGTGGGTGTTGGAGCATGCGGCATGCTCAGAGGCCTCACTACATCCTCAGCTTTGTGTGCACGATTATCTGTACGTGCCATAGATGGAAACTGAACGTCTAATTACTTTGTAAGACTTGTGTACAGAGATTTAGAACCTGCTTAGCCTCTGTGTGAAAGTACTTTCTGTGTGATTTCAAGTCTGCTTTTGCTCTCCTCCTCAGGTCCTTTCACAGATGTTGTCACTACAAACCTGAAACTCAGCAATCCTACAGACAGAAATGTGTGCTTCAAAGTTAAGACCACAGCACCGCGTAGATACTGTGTAAGGCCTAACAGTGGAATTATTGATGCAGGAACATCAATTAATGTTTCTGGTAAGTCATTAAAGCAGTTTTTTGGGGATTGAAAATAGCTGCTTCTAATTAATTATTTCTTGGAACGCTTTGCAATCTGAAAGTATGTTGTTGAATGCTTGTAAAAGCAAGAGGTTGTGACTTCATGGAGAAGCAGCCATTTCATATATCTTCCCTTATTCCTGGTCTAGCAGTAATAGATTTGTTTTTACATCTTGGGGTGGGGGGGAAGAGAAATACATAAATGATTTATATAGTTCAAAACAGTTTTAGCCAGCTTATCCCAATCAGCCCTGCCCTCCCCATGGGATTATTTTTTACGGTGAGGTTTTTGCCAGCTTAGCTTCCTGAAACAGCTCACCGCAGGGTCAAACAAGTGCTTGGACGGGCATGTCGAGGTAAGAATAAAACTGGGTGGACCACAGCCACACCGGTTTAGACTGATGTAGACTGTTGCTGAACTGCGTAATATAACCAATAATGAAAACATTTACTTTCAAACCATGCTTGTTTTGTGTTCGTTGAAGATGCACTATACTTTGGCGTTAGAAATGTCAAGTGACTAAATCTTTGCTGTTCCATAGGAAAAGTTAGTGATTTTCTCTAATGAGTCAGTAGCTCTTGACTTGCCAAAGTTTGGTAATGGAAAAGCAAAGAAGTGGCTTGCTTTGAAAGCATCGAGAGTTGAGTGTTTCCCATAAACAGAATGTCTGTATATTATTAACTTGCTGATGATACATGCTTGAAAGCAATGTATTTTCTCAGACTTCTCCGATCCATGTTTTTAATAGAGAATTCTGTTGAAGCATGTAGTAGTGGCATACTAGATGAATAAAGTCTGACTTCTTAGTTAAGAAAATGATTTCTATAAACATGCAGATTTGTTTTACTATTTTTAATAGATTTTAATATTGGCATGATAAGAAAAATTACTTACTGATAGGTTATAAGGTTTGCCGTTAGTCTCTTACCAAACTTTTCTAGCCTGGAATAAAAAATTCTGGGAGCTAAAAACCACTGCTTTTTACTTGGGGAAAAAAAAAAATCAAAATGTAAAAATAAAAACTTCATTTTTTTTTACTTAATAAAATGTAAAATATTTAAACACGTCACCCTTGGAGATCTTGCTTCAACAGCATAAAAATTGATCCCAAAAATACTTTGCACTGTAACATTAAGAGACTCTAATCCTGTAAGTCGTCTTGTGCTTGCCTACGATTGCGCACTCATTGATCTGTTGTCTTTGGGATTTCTATTGTGTCAAATTGAGCGTGCATATGATTGCAGAACTGTGCCTCGCTTGCAATTAAATCTCTGGGGAATGTCACAGTGAGGAGATAACAAGTGCAATGTGGTAGCTGCAGGTGGGGCAGGCAAAGCACTTCTGCTTCAGGAGAAGGCTAGCATGTATCCAGTAAGCTCTGAAATGACTAATATGTAAATGAAAAAGCTCTCTAGAGAGAAATTGAGATTTTTAAAACTCGGGACAATTCCCAAGTAAAGCTGTCTGTCATCTGTACTAGCTGCAGGCAAGCATATTAAATGCAAAGAAATCAATGAAGCGATAAGGAAAATTAGCATGGTTTCTAGCTACAAATTATCTTCATGCTATAAAGATGTGGATTCTTTTCATCTTTGAGATGAACTTTCAAAATTAAAAGCCCGCTTCCTTTGCTGGTGCATACCATGCTTTTTTAAATGTCATCTTGATCTCAACGTTGAGTGTTGTCTTAAACTTCTGCTTAGAATGACCCTTTGCTCCACCTTGAGCAGAATATAGTATAGGCGAGTGTTGAATGAACCATCTTATGTTATGCTACCAGCATGCCTACATCTTACTTGCTTTTCCAGCCCGACTCTTCCCAGCAGCATACCAGATAGAATGTGGATCTAGTCCAAGACCTGACAAAGTATTCCACTATGAGAGGTTGCTGTGCTAACCTTAAGCTATGCTTCGTTCTTGCTTACATAGCTTTGAAAATTTTCCCTTTTCTGATAACTTTATTTATAGTGATTTATGGTTCAGTTAGTTTTGCACATGGCTATGATATATTTAATCACAAGCTCACATTTGTGTTCTCCATATTTTCATGCTGATAATAACTTAGTAATAATAAATAATGATCCTAAATTGCCAGTCCTTACATTAACATTATATTTCAAAATGCAAGTAGTACACATTTGTTGTTCTTTAGGTAATATATTAAGGTAAATTTATAGGTGGATGTGTTACAGAATTCTGGGGTTATAAATGTTAATTCTTTATTTCTTAAAACATTCTAAACTGAAGCTGTCTTTATCGTGTGCTGTGGTTGAATTTCACTTTAATAGAGCTGTATACATTGTGCTCCTGGTAGCTCCTTTAAACCGTGCATGGGACCTAATTTTGGACTTGAAGATGGCAGTGTCTTTGGTTCCGATTAGCAGAAAGGTTCTTTTGGATAAGGGGTCAAAGGGGGGACTTCCATTAACTTACAGAACAGAATTGTTTTCAAATTCACAGAAAGGGGGGAGATGTGTTTAACCTTTGCTTTGGAGTAATGTTACTTAAGAACAGAGGGCTGATTTTTTTGGAGTTAATGAAGTGAAAAATAAATAGGATTTATTTCTTTGCCTCCGAATCAGTTATTTTTCAGTCATGTAATTCAATTCTTGCACAGGGCATAAAAATAGCACTTGAATTCCTCCAAACCTAGTGAAAATACTACTGCTGAGAAATTATTAGAATATAGTTAATTCAGTAATAACTTCCGGACACTTAAACTAATTGGGCTGTATTTACTGTATGCAATCTGTTCTCTTGAGAATTGCTGACTGGCTTTAACACAGCCGCTTGGTAGCACTGCATTGGCACTGCACCTTGTCTCTCCAAAAAAATCATAGAATCATAGAATCATTAAGGTTGGAAAAGACCTCTAAGATCATCAAGTCCAACCATCAACTAACACCACCATGACTCCTAAACTAGGCCCTGGAGTGCCATGTCTATACCTTTTTTGAACGCCTCCAGGGTTGACGACTCCACCACCTCTTTGGGCAGCCTGTTCCAATGCCTAACCACTCTTTCAGTAAAGAAATTCCTCCTGATGTCCAATCTAAACCTCCCCTGACGCAACTTGAGGCCATTCCCTCTCGTCCTATCACTAGTTTCTTGGGAGAAGAGTCCAACACGCGCTTCCCTACAGCCTCTTTTCAGGTAGTTGTAGAGAGCAATAAGGTCTCCCCTCAGCCTCCTCTTCTCCAGACTAAACAGCCCCAGTTCCCTCAGCCGCTCCTCATAAGTCTTGTTTTCTAGTCCCTTCACCAGCCTCGTTGCCCTTCTCTGGACACGCTCCAGCACCTCAGTGTCCTTCTTGTACTGAGGGGCCCAAAACTGAACACAGTACTCGAGGTGCGGCCTCACCAGTGCCCAGTACAGGGGCACGATCACTTCCCTACTCCTGCTGGCCACACTATTCCTGATACAAGCCAGGATGCCGTTGGCCTTCTTGGCCACCTGGGCACACTGCCGGCTCATGTTCAGCCGGCTGTCGACCAGCACCCCCAGGTCCTTTTCCGCCGAGCAGCTCTCTAGCCACTCTTCCCCAAGCCTGTAGTGTTGCATGGGGTTGTTGTGACCAAAGTGCAGGACCCGGCACTTGGCCTTGTTGAACCTCATACAGTTGGCCTCGGCCCATCGATCCAGCCTATCCAGATCCCTCTGCAGAGCCTTCCTTCCCTCGAGCAAATCGACACTCCTGCCCAGCTTGGTATCATCTGCAAATCAGTGCCTAAATATAGTGGCATGAAGCTCTGGAACAATTTATAAGTTTCTCAGAATTTTGCTGACTGAAGCTGAGCTTGGGGCAGCCTTATCTTCCTTGGGGTGTAGTAACCGGACGCCCTTCTTAAACTCCTGTGAAACTGTCTGTACTATTTTAATGTAAGTGTATGAGAAGATGTTCAGCCCGAAGATAGAGGCAGCAACCAGAACATTATTCCACTTTATTTCATACTGATATGATGGCTCATTTAAAACATATAAAATGCTAGAAAAGTAAAGCTTGCTTTATTCTAGTGGAGTGTCAAGTACTGGCTTCTTATGCCATATCACAGCTTTTCCTAAATATCTGCATTTAAGGTCCTGTCAGCATGCGCTGCTTGCTGTGATGCCAGGTTTGTAGCCTGTGTTTTCACCTGTTATATAATGGCATGTAATTTTAACAGCTGAGTTTATGTAACTGTCAGGAAGCGTATGTGTGCACTGTCATCTGATTTCATTGCATTTGGTCTGAAATACTTTGAAAAGAAGGGTATTTGCACACATTCCATTTTTGTTAAACATGTCTTATTTCAACAAAGATATCTGATTTTGTGGCTTCCGAGAGGTTGAAATATAAATAAAAGGCATGAATGGATTACAAAGGAAAAGTGAAAAAATATAAGCAGATGCTGATGAGTCTGCAGATAGGTATATAACGGGGGGAGAGAGGAAGTACAGATGGTACCATCTGTGCACAGTGTCCCGCTGAAGAGAGCAGTCTGAACACGCTTCCTAAAAATGGGGAGAAGCTGACGTTATCCTTAGGTTGCTGTCAGATATCCTTGGGAAGGATTTTTAGTCTTTTGTAAACTTGCCTGACTTTGAAAAAGACAGTTCCCATTGCCTTCAGGAGGGTGCTTCGGCAGCTGCGGTTCTCTTTGGTGGCAGTGGGTCTGCCCGTTTCACTAAGACACCGATCGTGTCCCGTCCGCTGCTGCAGCCCCCAACTCTCCTGAGGCAGCCTCGCTGCTGCATGCTGTTCCCCCAGGCATCCCAGGACTATGTAGCGACTGGCAAGTTTTGGTTTGTTTTTGTCCGCTTGCTTTAGAAGAATCTGTCTTGATCTTCACAGATTCAATGTTTTTTAGTGTTACTGAAATATTTACAGAAAGGACTGTGTAAACATGGAACAGATGTGGAGTGGTGCAGTGGATTCTGCCTGTTTCTGTAGATGCGAGTGTCCTTTGCTCTCCTCTAGCAGAGCTGATCAAATTGCACAATGATCTTGAGGCTTGTCCCTGTAGCTGGTTGGGGTATTTTATGTAAAGGTAACATAAGTGTGGTAGATTTGATCTATCCTGACCGTAAAGAATTTCATGCAGTGCCATTTGGGAAAAATATCAATAAAGCTAGAAAAGAAAAATAGGTTCACAGGCTATTGAATGGGCTACTTAAAGAGTAAACAGTGATGTGGTGGATGGAAGTGTAGTAGCAGGAAGTTACTAGTGACGTTTCTTGAGAATGATTCTTGGTACTAATCTTGTTTGATGCTTTCGTAAGCAGTTCTGGCACAAAAAGAGTACACAAAAAACCCTGATGATGATGTAAAGTGGGGAGGCTGAAGATATGCAGCAGAGCTGGGTGTCCTTAAAGGCTACAGTAAGAGAAGCAGAGGATGAGTTTCATCAGAAAAATTGCAAAATCACGTACTTGGAGAATAAAATACTCCTGCTATAATGACAAGCTTGTTTAAACGAAGGGGGCTGGATAGGGTGATCAAGATGCTGGCATAATGTGGCTGCGAATAAGACGAATGTAGTATGTGCAAACAGGCTGGATAACAGAAGAGATAAGAGGGTATAAATGCTATTGTCCAAGGCACTAGTGAAATTTCCTGGATGTACAATTAGAGTAGCTCATATGGAGGAGTTCAAGCCAGAACAGGTGCAGAGAATGAATGGGGAGCCTGGCCTGGAGAGGACCCACCATTTAGTTTACCAGAAGGCCAAGAGTTACTGTGATTGATGTCTTGGAGTGCACCAGAAGTAAATAACTCTTCCCTTTCTTTGATATTTAAGCATAAGGGCAGTATTGGTCCAGGACCAAGTAAACAGGCCATTAATAAATTTAGATGGAAACTAGAGGAAGGTTGCTGACTAGCTCAGCAGGGAGACTTTTCTGTTCCTTCTGCTCTTGGAAGGGAGTGCTAGATCCTAGCAGGCATTAGGAGTAGAGTTTTGCCTCCTTCCATGTTCCTTGCTTCAAATTTTCTCTGTTCCTTGAGAAAGGTTTACTCTAGGAAAACCAGAAGAGTTTAATGCTTCTGACATTGTTATTAACTTTGCCAGTAAACTGTTCTAGGAAAAGGAAAGAGCATATTACGTGGTCACCGCCTCTCCTTCACTGTCTACAGAGGGCCTTGCATAAAATACAGGGGGTATAGCAGGAATGTGTGAGAAAACTGGTATCCATTTCTTTGGAAACACTTCAGAACAGGATGTACATACGGTCAGTCCTTCATGTTTGAATTTTGAGGGAGACAAGTGGGCTAACAGATATAACTGGCGTTACTCCTCATTCCATTGATCTCAAGCTGGTGGTAGAATACTAATGGTGCTTTAGCTGTAGGGTGGTCAGTTTAGAAAGTGGTTGAAGTACGTATCTCTGCCAAATGGTCGCTGGTGCTAGTAAACTTGAAGGTCATGTTAATCATTTTGTTTCTTAGAACTCTGGGTTCTGATGAAAGCTGGTCAGAAACTTTTGACCACATCAGATGACTGATTTGATAAGGCATTTTGTAGGAACATACGCTCTTCACACAGTTCTTGCATAAGGTATGGAATTTGCAGTCAAAACAAAGGAGCCACATTCACAGTAGCAAATTCTCCAGCAATTAGGGCAGTTACATGGAACTGATCTTTCACAGAAACCCCCAATAGTATGTGAATAAATGTTGAAATGGTTTGGTTTCCTCTTGAACAAAGTACATGCTTTTGAGCTTCCCATCTGGCTTACAAGACATTTGCTGAATAATTTGTGTCAATGTGGCTTTCGTGTATTGATCTAAAAATACAAGTGCTAACAACGTTTGTACTGTCAAGCCCTCTCTAGCTGCTTGCTCTTATGATTCAGTGAATGGAATTCAGAGCAGTGATTGTTTGGCATTTGAGAATGGTTTCAGCACTATCACTTGGGAAATAATGATTTTCAAATGAGCTTCTAGTTGCACTCAGCAAAGCAAATGGATAAAACTGCCGGTCTGGAGAAGTTCCATAAACAGTGGGTAGTTTTGACTGCCCAGTTGGATCTTACATATTGTGTAGATTTGAAATAAATTAGGTGTCCCCTACAGGGGAGAAAAAATTACACTGCTGCTTTTCAGTGATGTATCATGCAATGTGGAAGTAGATGTGCTTTCACAGTGCAGTCACTTCTGTTTGGAAACACAGTTTTAAAAATAGCCTGTTAATTCGCAAACATTTATTTTGGACTAGTATTTGATTACTGCAAGGTGAGTTAAAAATGTATAATAATTTTTAAAGCACCCCATCTGAGAGAATTTGCTGGCTTCCTTCTCTTCTGGCTTTAAAAGGCATGTGGTTGTTGATAGCCACAGACTGTGTGCATAATAAAGATGGCATAGCCATAACATATTCCGCTCGTTGAAGGAGGCAAATTGGTTTGACTTGCCTTCATTTGCAATAAATGGGATCTTTGGATATCACTTTTATATGACAAACCCCTACAATTAGTGCATATGGATTTGGGCACATAATGGTAATAGCACTAGTACTTGAAAGTAATCCTAATTCTTGAACTGCTTCTCTTAGTGATTGAATTGAGGGACTGAAGGGTTGTAAAATGTGAATTTTTAAACCTTACACCATTTTTTTATGTTAGCAGTAATTGCACTGCAAGCTTCATTTTAAATTTGAGGGGGTGGTAGCTTTTTGCCATATCTAATAACATGCTTGTGTAAACTGCTTTGCTTATTTTCACATATGTTCTCTCTCATGTTGAAGCCAAACCCATGTTTGTTAATGTCACAGTAGCTGAATATCCAGGTGTCATTTGCAAAATGTAGGGGTTCTAGGTGACCACTATGATTAAAGAATATTCCATGTAAATGAAACACATAACTCTCCAAGTTACTTTAACATGTTAGTTCTTTACCCAAAAAGAAAAGCCATGGAAATTCCTAATATTAAATAATAAAAAACAAACAAACAAGCAAACAAAAAAGCAAACAAAAAAAAAACCAAAACAAAACAAAAAACCAAAACAAACCAAAAAAAAAGGCACATCCCCCCCACCAAACCTGCCGTTCCTTGCTCTCTGCTCCCTGAACACAGTCATTTCCTGCATAAGTAAATTCTGGAATGTTTGTGATTTTTGAATGGAGAGAAATACATTTCTTGTATACCTTTCAGAGGTGAAGTTTGTGTAGCATTTAACCATAAACTTCCAGCTATAAATTGGTAACAAACTTTCAGCAACTTGTTTTGGGAAGAGAAATTACTTGTACTTGATAAAACAAATACCACGAGACTCTTTAACTTTGTAGAGGAAATTTCCATCCTGAGACTTGAACCTCAAGGTTTAAAATGTTGGACTTTGCCTCTGTAGCTTTTGTCCGGAACCATCAGCAATAGTGTGTGTACAACTAATCAAAATGCTAGCTTGTTACTGTCCCAAGGGTGGAGGAAGAAAAAAAGGTGCTTTCTCTGAGAATTTTTCCCTCTGTCCCAGAAGATATGTAAATTATCCTATTTACTATAAATTACTATTATTATCTTGCCATAGTTGTGTACAGAATATTGTACAGTGATCAGCACTTCCAAAATTCTCAGACAAAAATCTAGACAGACTGAAGAAGTCTGTTTCTCTTATCTTCTTTTAAAATTTTAAGTTTTAAAGTGAGGTTCCTGATCTCAGCTGCTGCTTTAGTCATAACGGACACACAACTCGAAACCATTTTAATGTTTGTATTTCTTAAATCTGGTAACTACATCATCAGTGCATGACTATGCATCAGAGCAATGTTAACATAATGTGTTTTGGGGTTTTTCTTGCAGTGATGCTACAGCCTTTTGACTATGACCCTAATGAGAAAAGTAAACACAAGTTTATGGTTCAGTCTATGTTTGCTCCAGCTGATACTTCAGATATGGAAGCAGTAGTAAGTATTGAAATCAATTAAAATGGATCTCTTTCTGATTGTATAATTTTATAAGACCTTCTACTGTGTTGCTTAAGGGCTGTTGTCAAACCACAATGAAATGATACTTGAAAGCTTTGCCAGATTTCCATCTCTGTGCATGGCAAAGTGTTTTCTGTTTATTTCGAGCCTGACGAATCTTGCACTGAAAGACACCGTTGGTGTCTCTGGTTGCTTCTTTAGGACGCTGCTGTCAGTAATGGGATACCAAGCCATGAAACAGATGTTAAGTAGTTGTCATTTTTTTCAATATATCATTTTTTAGAAAGGCCAACTTGAACTATATATTCCAAGAATATATAGAATATATTCTAAGTCTGGGGCATCTCTTATATTTTATGCCTCTATTCTCAGTCTTGAGTCTTCCCTTGAGCAGCTCCCTTTCCCAGCAAGAACAGGAGGATGATTCACAAGTATTGTGTTTTTCTTTATCCCTACCTATGTCTGTTGTGGCTTAGGTAAATGAAAGGCCCTCATAGATTTTGTCCTGTGGATTATAAAGGAGAGTAACAGAAGCATGTAGGTGCTGAAGCAAAGAAGGACAAAAGATGTAGAAATAAGATGTTAGGCTACATTAAGACAACTTGGAAAGGAACAAACCAGTATGTCAACTGGTGGTTTTCCTGTAACAGCAAGATTTGCTGCTGCAAGAAGGCACAAGGAAGCTTTCTCTAGTCTAGCTTTTGTTAGCTTGAGAGAATACTCAGTAGCTATTGAAGATACAATAAAAAAGAAAAAAAGGCCATTACTCTAAAGCGTGGGGCTTGTGTGTGTTTGTATGTATGAGTATTACTTAAAAACAAAAAAGCCAACCCCAAAAAACCTCGGAGTATATATCGTGGCTTTTTTACAGTAGTCTTTACAATATGCATCTTCTTCTAAATAGCTTTTTAAAGTTGGGGCACTCGGCAGGATTAAAGAATTCCCCTTCTGACAGAGATTTATGGAACTATGTTTGTTTAATGGCCTCAAAATAAGATCCAGTGGGAGAAACAGCAATAGTAATAAAATGTCTGCATCACTAGAAAGATAAGCCAGTCTGCCTTTCTTTCTAACTCTTTAATTTTTATGAGTTACTTGATACTATGAAAAATGTTATTCTGCTAGCAAATAATGTTTTTTAGGACCTTTCAGTTTTCCAGAGCTCTCCAGACCAATACAATTTCTTTTCCTATAACACTTGATCAGTTCTCAGTTTTGTTACCACTCTCCAAATCTCTTCCTATTCTGGATAAACAGGTGAGCCAAATTGCTGGAGTACTATAAAGCTTTCAACACTTCACAGGCAGCCAACAAGCTCAAAATAGAATTCTGACTTCAGCCACAGAAGAGCTGAAGTACAATTCAACTATTTAGGATGAGTCAAATACTTCTTCAGGTTGCACAGGGGTTAGCCATAATTTGACACCTACTTGAGATACGCTAAAGCAATACCATGCTACCAGAAGTATGGTCAGAGTGAAGAGAAGCATGTGAGAACTCCAGGACATAAATGTGGACACTTCTTGCTGTATATCATTACTATGAATCCATCTTTTCAGTTTGGGGTTACAGCTGATATCGAGAAAAGATTTATAACTGTTAATCCCTATTAAAAATATTGGAAGGAAACTTTTTTTATGGTAGACTCCCTAGTTGAAGGGGAGAGAAGGATGCGAGGGGAAGCTGTCCCTTTCTGTATGTAGCACATCTGTTATTGTTTAGACATTGATGCTGAAAAATAAGGAGGTGGAAAATGAGGGGGAAGAACAGTCCTGTGGTTCATACCAGTCAGCAAGACAACCTCATGTGAAATTTGAAAAGGTTGAATAGGAACTTTGCTGAGCAAAGGCTTCAGAACTAACATTGCTACTGATGTGGGGTTTTGTTGTCTTTCCCCTCCTTTGAATGCACCCCTCCTCTTTTTTTTTTTTTTGATAGCTCCCCCTATCTATGCTAATTACTTTTACATAATTCCCAGTTCTCTCATAAATTACCTTTGTAAGTTTCAGACTATTTAGAATTATTTCCTTCATGGTATCTGGTCTTTCTTTGTGATACCACTCAGTTATGTATTTGGTTTCATTTTTCATCATGTATGTGGTTAATGGTAACATGATAAACACCTGTGGGGTTTCTCCTGAGTAAGATGATGTGATTTGTTTATATAACACACTGCATTTTCCATCTGCTGCCTTATACTAATATTTAAATTAATATTAAATTCTTCCAGTGGAAAGAAGCAAAACCAGAAGAACTCATGGATTCAAAACTTAGGTGTGTGTTTGAGCTACCAGCGGAAAATGATAAGCCTGTGAGTATCTTCAGATGCACGTTGAGTGTTTTAGCTTAATACCACAGTAAATCATGTAAAATGGCATGTTTATACAGACAGCTATATAAGCAAATGACAGAACCCTCTGTTTCACTGCCTGGATGGCATCACCCTTTGAAAATACAGTATAAACTATTAAAAATCTTAGTGATGCTTAATGTAACTAGCAGCTAATTTGAACAATGTAAGTGCAACACAAGCACAAAGAAATCTTTGAGTTGATCTGTTTTCATTTAGTGAAAGATCACAGGATAAAGAATATTTCAAAAAATTTGGAAAGATGTTGATTAATGGTCATAAAGCTCAGAGTTTATACTGAAGCAGTTATAATGGTCAGCAATATAAATTTGCCTGTCCAACACTCCCCTTTGCTTCCTGATACAACACTGATTTTAGCAAGTAAATCGGTAGAAAGCTAGTGAGGAAGACACAAATGCATTAGGGATTATATTGCAATTAGCAGCTATAATATTGAAGGATCCTTTTTTGTTAGGGTAATGAACGCATTAATTTTTAATGGAAGTATGTAGCGTCAAATGTAGAACTGATAATGGATTGAATAAACTGAAAAATGTTTCCTAGTATGCAAGTACTGAAGGCACAATTGTTCTACCTTGCACTGGACAGCTTGTAATTACAATTATGTATTGTTAATAATGTCACTGTTGTAGTCTCACTATGTCTGCTCTACCTGCTCCAGACAGTGAACATTTGCTCTAAAAGTAGGTGCTTTTGTTTTACGCCAGGGTGCTTTCTGTGTTTCCAGTTTAGAGGTGTGATGAGAGGAAGGAAAAAATCTGAATTAAATGAAACCTAACAGGTATTCTGTTTAGTCGTAACTTTTTCTATAATCCCTAAAATTCATTAGGGCAAAACAAAGTGCGAGTAGTAACAAGATCCTGTTACTTCATTCATATAAATAAAATCTTCATGTTAAGACTTTGGTGGCAGTTTGGGTGGGGAGAGAGTGGTTTGTTTTTTATGAGAGCCAGGCCCTTTGCATTATGAAGTGCAGAACATGGAGAGGACCCAAAGGCAGGAAAGGGAGGAGGGTTTGGAGGTCTGCAGCTTGTTTCCTAACTTGGGTTGCAAGTTCCTCCATCACTGCAGAAATGCAGAAAGATGGAGAGGTGATAGACAGCTGTGGGGAGCGAAGAGAGAGCAGGTGGGTACTTCCTAGCAATACCCTGGTTCCTGGACTAGCTGCTTGTGTTGTGTTTGGGGAGGGAAAGGTGAGGAGAGCGCTAATACTCCATAAGCAGACTGTGAGCAAAGAAGTTCCCATTCATATTGTACGACATGGTCTAAGGATATTTCCTTTTCTATATGTGCAGGGACTGAAAAGTTGAGGTCATTCTGTCTGCGCTTACTGCTGTTGATCTGGTGTTTTCTCTGAAACAGAAAGGGGAAGTAAAGGTTACAGAAAGAAAAATTTTGTTTATTTCTTTTGATACAGGCACGTTTCAGGTGTGCACAGACAATTTTACCTGATTCTCCTCCTAAATACCAGGTGTGTGGTGTGCTGTTAATAACTAATCAAAAATCACTCTATCCTTTTTTAACAGCATGACATAGAAATAAATAAAATTGTATCCACAACTGCAACAAAGACAGATTCCTCTGTAATGTCTAAATCAATAAGTTCTTCTTTGGATGACACTGAAGTTAAGAAAGTAATGGAAGACTATAAGAGGCTTCAAGTAGAAGTTCAGAGGTTACGGGAGGAGAATAAACAGTTTAAGGTAAAGGTACCTGTTTTTTTTCCAGATTTGCCCCTTTCCTGAAAAAGAAGCTTCCAACTTAAAGGTTTAGTTACCTGGCCTTGGCACAATATTTTAATATTGTCTATAAATTAAAAGATAAATTAGGTTTCTCTCTACAAATGGGAAAAAGTGTTGAAATCAATGCTTCCTTTGAAAGGAGCATACAAGTCATGCAGTCAGAGAAACTGATTGGATAGCAACCCAAAGTCATGAATTCCCTTTTTTTCTTTTCCCACCTAATTTTCTCAGTCTGAATTAAGCATTCAGTGTTGGATTTGGCCCTGTTCTCTCAAACTGATGGGAGCTTGAGGGCAGTGTTGTGCAAATACTGAGTGTTTTGGTAATTGCACCTATAATATGCAGTCGAAATGACCAGAGTAAGACAGATTAATAGGAAATATGCTT